>JAOBAT010075943.1:0-18992 GCA_026413305.1 Hydrozoanthus tunicans | reverse complement strand
TGTTTTAACCAAAGCGGTTTCTTTTTTTCACTGCTAAGTTAATTTGTGAGTTAATGAAAATGTGGGCATGTCTGGGATGGTTTTGTGCCCTAACACTTGTGGATTTGCAAAAGTAGTTGCATATGAGCTCTCGAAAAAACCTCAAAAACACTTCCAAAGGCTGTCGGTGAAGGAATTGCAAATAATTATAGGGTTGGAATTGCAAAACAGACGATCAATCTACAATTTATCTCGAAGTTAAAACTTGTGTTAAACTTGTTTTAACCAAAGCGGTTTCTTTTTTTCACTGCTAAGTTAATTTGTGAGTTAATGAAAATGTGGGCATGTCTGGGACGGTTTTGTGCCCTAACACTTGTGGATTTGCAAAAGTAGTTGCATATGAGCTCTCGAAAAAAACCTCAAAAACACTTCCAAGGGCTGTCGGTGAAGGAATTGCAAAGTTCAAAGCAAGGGTTCTTCAGGAAGAGTAAAAAACCTTTAAATCAGTCTTTGCTCTCGCAACGAACTAAAAATGTGTACTAAGTAATAGCACTAGAGTGCTAAAACCAACCAATCAAAATATCAAGGATGCAGTGAAAGCTGTGTATGACACAGTAGCTCAAAGTTTCCAGAGCTAGTATGGTATGTCATTGTCAGAAGGTTTCACCAAGGTTTCAAACTTGAACTTGTATCAGAAATCTCCACCCGAACTGCGTAAGGAGAAACGACACCTGTTCACACAGGTCAAGACTGACAAGAAACAAATGAGAGATTCTTCAATTAAGAGGTTTGTACAGTTTATGTTATTAGGGTATATAAGAACCTATAAACTATCATGTATTAATTAATTAGTATGTGGCCACTTTTTACAATTGCTCTCTGACAGGTTCAACCGACAGGGTCGAAAAAGAGTAGTTATAACTTGAAAAACGGCAAATAATTAAAAAATACTTGACAAACTACTTCCTACAATTAATTTTCAAAAAGAACCTTAATTTGCTCAGTTAAATACATATTTTTTAGACCGTTAGTTGGAGCTATTAGTATTCGTATTACCATACATGTATTCAGCAAAGATTTTTAAAATATTTAGTATTAAATCAGTATTTAAAAAATTAAAACTTCCCACTGATTAGATTATATAATTATATATCATTCTGATTGTAGATGCTATGCTGGTGGTCAGTCCTTAAGAGAATGGGGCCGCAAGAGAGTTTCGATGAGCCTGGAACCCAAAGATACTGCAAAGAGAAGGTATGAGGAGAAGTTACAATCTGGCACAATGAAACCAAAGAACCATTAATGTTTCATGGGATGAAGAGGCCCTTACTGCTGAAGTTAAGGCTAAGTAGTGAACTACATTAAGTTTGCACGAAAGCACAGAATTACTGACAGGAATGGTGAAATAGCCAAGAATGGGGGACAAATTATAAAGGAGTCTTTGAGGAAGAGAGGGGTCGATGATGATCGCTTCAAAACGAAAGAGCTTAACAATGGACCTCGTATAAGAAGAAAAAAGAGACGCCTTACTGGAAGAAGAGCCTTTCCATCTGACCCATCAATGGAAGAAGTAAAGGCAATATCCTAAGATAAAATTGCAAGTGGAGAGGTTACTGTTGATAACTCGTATCACCACATATTCTATGCAGTCATGTTATTATAATTATAACCCTCTACAAATATCAGAAACGTTAAGCCTCACTTTCTAACAAACATGCCCCCTAGGCCTAGGCCTCTCCTGAAACAAACTTTCAATTAATGAATTATTAAAATGAACTTTCATGAATTAATTGATGGCTACATGCAGTTTTGCACCAG
This sequence comes from Hydrozoanthus tunicans, assembly GCA_026413305.1. Classification (NCBI taxonomy): domain Eukaryota; kingdom Metazoa; phylum Cnidaria; class Anthozoa; order Zoantharia; family Hydrozoanthidae; genus Hydrozoanthus; species Hydrozoanthus tunicans. The sequence continues at coordinate 17,195 of JAOBAT010075943.1, read as the reverse complement.
TTTATTAAATGCTGTATAGTCTAAATTTCATATTTTCAATACCATATTGAGATATAAAATTATGCCTAGTTTACAGTGGATGATCTGGTAATAATGAAAAAAAGGCCTATTTAAATCCATCATAATTTGGCATTTTTGGATGCAAGATCAAAGTGCATAAATGAAACCATAATATATGTTGGTATTCAGCATGTGAATAGTAACTTACATCTTTATGGGCACTGAAAACAAATTACATTTTCACGCATTTTTGTTTCACAGTATGAGAAGATGATCATGACGAAAGAATTAGAAATTGTGAAGAAAGAGTTCACTACAGAAGGCCGAAAAATCCCCTTGGAAGAAATAAGAAATAGGACCCTTCAAAATCACAACCACTATATGCGAGACAAACCTGATAGCTACTACGAGGATCTGACTCAAGCACAACTTATCAAACGAATGACAACTAAATGAATACAATCAAGATGACGGATTGACTAAGGGAGAACTTAGACAGAAACTTAAGAAATTAGGACGCACAAGACATAAATATCTGGCATGACAACTCATGTGTTGCGAACCACGGATACCTACTATGTATGGCATCAATTTTATATGACCCTGCTATACATCTGACAAATATAGAGTACAAGTCCAAGACAGGTAAAAGTATTGACATTCAAGCTGCTGTAGAAAAGCCATACATTCACTTCTTGGAACGAAGCCACAGCACTGAAGACGAACAAATTGCCTACAGCGAGACCAGGCTGGCGCGTTTACAAGACACTTCAATTTCCCTAAAGACCCTAGTTCTGCAATAGAAATAACAGACATTACAAGGTTTTTCAAAGGCGACAGTCATGCAAGACAGCTTGAAGATGGGTAGCAGAAAGAAGGCAATTTCTTCTGCAACTGTGGGTGTCATGCCTCAGTGGTTGATAATATATAGCACACACTCAAGGCTGTCCCTTATATTCCATCCAACAGAAGGTAAACATCATCACGAAGCCTGGCACAGTCAGCAGAAGAAATACTCTTAACAACAACAACAAATTTTATTTTGTATCTTGTATTTTTACAAATGAATTATAAATTAAGACAAAAAGAATAAATGATACTGGCAGTCTGAAAATAGTTTATAAACTAATCGAGTCAGACAAAGGAAAGACAAAGCCCCTTGCAGGTCTGTCAAAGCCACAGTTAGAATAAGAACTGGCAGCCAGAGGTATTTATGATGGCAACACCAAACAAGATTTGAAACGGCTACTAGATGTAGAGATGCATGGTGTTCAGCGTCTATCTGCTCTTCCTTTTTGTCACCCTCAAGCCCCTTTAACTGATCTCAATCTTCAGAACAACGAAATACTTCCAGTAGAACCACTTCACGATGTAAGTCATCACATCGAAAATCTGCTGCCTTATCATCTAAGTACCAAAGAAAAGAAAGCCATGCAAGAAACTGTTGCATCATGCATGGGTACTAAAGATACCAAGCGGGGCTGTGACTGGAGAGAAACACTCGTAATGATAACATCCTACCTGCAAAGAAAGAAGCTGCTGAGCGCCTATCCAATGCAGGCATTAGATTCTCTCACAGATACGGCGAACTCTGTATGCCTCTGATGAAGCAAGAGTTTCTCAAGCAATCTTGAGGTACTATAACCAGGCATGGTATCACGAAATCCTGCTAAAGCAACTAATTAAACCTGACCAAATGAAATAGGTCACGTCAAGAAAGATGGCAGGTGTATACTACCATGACTTGATAGCACACGGAGGGGACATGCTGCGAATTGTGTCTGGCAGACCTGCTAATGCAGAAGCTCGAGACAATTCTGTCCTGAAACAACAATCTAACATAGACAGTACTAATGGGTCCCTTCAACTAGCCCACAACACCTGTATCCCCCTTGCATTAATCAGTAAATACTCAAGAGACTGTCAAGCTCATTTAATAAGATCAGCGACTTTCTGCTGCAAGGGAAGGATGTTTGGAGGAAACAACATGCCAACCACATAGAGTTCTATGATATTACCAACGAACCTGCAGCAGGCACTGGTCCTAAGCTACACCATTTCAGGTCAAGAAACCTAGAGAAAGAACAAGCATGGCAGAAGAAATACTGGGAAAAATGCCTTGCCCATCAAGACCTAGTTCCTGCCAACATTTTACGAGTTGACCGAGATGATGGATCAACAAAAGTTATCAAAGTGGCAAACTTGGTGCCCACTCAAACTCCAATAAGTAGCAACAATGAGAAAACAAGTGCACCCAGTGCGAATTCTATTGAAGACAACTCTTCATTGAATATGAAGACACTGACATTCAAATATTTCAGCAGCAGACAAACTAGTAAATCTTAACGAACCAGTAGAACCAGTGAACAAAACACCATCAAAACAAACCGACCGGGACTCTCAACTAACAACACTGAACCAGGTACCACCTCCAACTCCTTCTTCCAAAACTGTACTCCCTTACAACCTCCGAACCAGCCATGGCAAAGTACTGAAAGTTGTACCTGGCCAAACAGAAGTAGAAAACTTTGACAAACTGCATTTACACACACGAGGACTGAAGAAGCTAGTTTAAAAATACGGGACAAATGATCAATACAAATGAATGCTAGTATTTTACCAACGAAAGAGCACACTCAAATTTAAAACTAAATATACTCGAACGTTTGCTTCGATCAAACTCCATCGTGATCGTGTCACATACATGTACGAAAACACCATGGAGCAAGTAGTTTTTAACACTCACCTCTTAAATCTTCTTGAATGTTAGCCATTCTTACGAAAACACCGCTTGAAAACTTCAAGACGAATAATGAAATTGTTTTCCATACATTCGAATTACCTAAAACTGAGTTTTACTGAGAAAAATCCAACAAAAAAACCCTTTTAAACAGTTGCTTTGCTTTGCAAGTGCGTCGCTTGCGCTCGCGGCAATGGACATCGGTCCTCAATGATACAGTGAGTTTGTAGGCAGGTGCCTACAGCAAATGCGAGCTCAACGGGTCAGTCACCTAGTACTGATAGCACCAGTGTGGACTGCACAGCCCTGGTACCCCCTTCTCCTGGACCTGTGCATAGACTATCCTCGGCTCCTGCCATTCAGAAAGGACTTACTGACCCCGGGTCTCAAACCTCACCCACTAGAGCACCTTCAACTAGCTGGGTGGCTTCTATCAGCAGAGGTTTCCAGGAGACAGACATTTCTGCAAGATTTAGAGAAATACTTATCGCAGCATGGCGGAAAAATACCACTGATGCATACGCCTCTGCATGGTCTAAATGGTGTAGCTAGTGTGATAAGAGGGTCTCTACAAATCCCCTTTCGCCATCTATGACTGGATAGACCATCTTGGACTCGACAGACAGGTGATATTTTAGTAATTCCTTTCCTTTCCTCTATGACTTCTCAACAGCTCAGTTCGAAAATGGAAAAGAATATAGAACCATTAATGTTTGTCGCTCAGCACTATCGGTTGTTCTTGTTCTTCCCTCCTTTGCACTTCTAACCCCTCCTAGACATAGACAAAGACCAAAACAATGACAGTCCTAATCCTCCTCTCATAACTGCTAATTCAGCTGAGGAATCTACTGATGAAAGACTTGTTCAGCCAGCTAACAATTCAGATTTGAATCAAGAGGTCACAACAACCGAAACTATAACTGACCTATGTACAAATTATGTGGCTCAGTCGATCATAACTGTTGCGTTGAACATCCAAGAAATTATAATGTGTTGATGCTCAAAGTTGTAACAGAGTATGACTCCAGCAAGAAGTTGCAGTTGGTGAAACTTTCGAATCTTCTTGGTTTGGACGGAACTACCGAAAGTATTGATCCAAATATTAGCAGCCATACCGAGAACCTTAAGAGACACTTGGCAGGCTTTGGACTGGTAATGGAGAACGTAAATAGAGATGGAGATTGTTCTTTTCGTAGCATAGTGAGGCAGCTAAAACTGGAACTCAACAAAAACAGAAAACTGGAAGATCATCTGCGGTCATTAAACTTGTTGTCCGGATCGGAAGACGATGATATGTTCACTCTCAGACAGCTGTTTGTTCAACAACTTATAAAAGGGGAGGATGAATATTCAGGGGTTGTCTTATTCTCAGAATCAACAACGAAAATAACAGAAAAAGCGAATGAGTTCAGAATGAAAGGTGTGTTCGATCGTGAGATAGGAGTCCTGGCGATGAGAGCATGTTGCAACGTCCTCAAAGTTTCAATTATCGCCAGCAGATTTGTCTGTCTGCTGTCCAGTTAGTTTCCAGGCCCGCGCCTGTTTGTTATGCAGGCTCGGTTACAAGTTCGTTTTTGGCCTTGTGTACTGAATTCGTCCTGATTAAAGTGTTGTCGTTTTGCTTCTTGTTTGTTTACTGGCGTATCATTATTACCTCAAGAAGTTCTACACCTCTCGTTCCGTTCGTGCTTGATAATCCATAAAGTACAACGCCATTATACGTCGTTTTCCACTATTATGGGGCTGGCCATTATGACCCTACCAACAAAAAAGTATGTACATCGATTTGCAAAACGTTTAATGTATTGTTTAGAAAAAAGGGCCGTGTTAGAGGGGGTGGGCGGCAGTCTTGTGGTGCATTAGCTTGAAAAACGTTTTAGATTATATCTATATCAGATAAATTTTGTTCTTTGTTAGTTTAAATGTTCTTTTATTTCTTGCCCTTCATTGCCCCCCCCCCCTTCCCCCCTCCTCACTCTCTCTACAGCCCTGCTGCACCCACACCTCGTAGCGAGTTTAATTTTCAACCGTAATTGAAATAGGCGAATATGAAAACATGAAATACGTTCTCGATGAACATACATGTTACCTAGCAAAACATTCTGTCACAATTTATGTGCATTTTTGTTTGCAAACACTCTCCATTACAAAACACTATGATATCAACTACAGTGTCCAGAGCACAATTCGATCGGTGTAAGCTTCATGGTTTATCCCTCCCACAACAAGACATCGACTTTTTTTAATTAAGTGCAAAAGTTCAACCTCCGCAAGTCCGAGATATGCCATGTTAGCACCCGCTTACACACTTTATATGAGCTCTGAGATAATAAAAGCATAATGCTAAGCATATCCTATGTTTCTAACCGACACTTTTTACGTGTCTGATTTGCATGCGTATAGGTGAAGTCAAGGATAATGAGGAGCTACCGCTGAGTGGAAGTTAACTTCGTCATTATGGGGGTCACGCCAAACCAAGGATGCAAGATTTTTGTTCTGGTCAAAGAAGTACAACACGCAGTCCATGTGTTCGCCAAGGGCGACAATGTTCAAAGAGTTGCAGATGTTTTAACTGCAAAAACAAGCCTCAAAATTTAAAGAGTGCAACAAATGGCTGCAGGTGTGGAGAAGCCGGAAGAAATACTAAAAATGCATGCACCGATATTCCGGCTCAACGACGGTCCAAACGTCCTTGTTATTCTTCTGGTATTTCGTGTTCCACAAAAACGTGCAAATGCAAGGGCTGCGAGAACTCGTTTGGCAAAAGAACGACGGCCAGGGAAGTAAGTGAAAGGAAAAGGTTAACAAAATGCACAGATATTCCTTCACTGTTGAAAAGAAAACGTGCCATTGATGTGATGAAAGATTGTGAAGTTAGCTGGGGCTCCTGGACGACCACAGAAACGTGCCTTTTGGACGCAGTGGAATTCTTTCTGCATTGCACTTGCTTTCTTCCCACAGAAAACATTACGTATTTATTCAATCAGAAGTCGAAGAAGCAAGTTGAGGGAAAATTAAACTTTGAAAATGTCAAACTCATCGCAGCACGTAAGCTTGCTTACGGAGTTGACTCATTTAATTAACGTTTTAATTGGCTGTTGTTGAATGAAAAAAATGTAATAGGAACACTTCGATCAGGTTTAGGAAATATTTAAAAAAACTGCCTTGGAAACCGCGCTTAAAAATCGTGTTAAAAAATTTTAATGCCATAATCCAGGCAGCCTTGCATAACAATAAGACGGCAAATCCGTGGCCGTCGATAGCTCTAATATTTTGTATTACTAAAATAACATTATGTAAAAGCTCCAAAACCGTTTAAAAAAAAACTTTTTTTTGTTTACATCGGATTTAATATAAAAGTAACAGAAAAAGAAATTTGTTTTGTTTACATCGGACTCAAAATAGAAGTAACAGTAAAAGAAACTTGTTTTGTTTACATCGGACTCAATATAGAAGTAATAGAAAAAGAAATTTGCTTTGTTTACATCGGACTCAATATAGAAATAGCAGAAAAAGAAAAAGTACTTTAATCTGTTAGTAGCCTATTTACTTCAAAGAATGAGTTGATAAAAACAAGACATGCTTATAACTCTTTTTATTAATTCATCCTGGCTGAACGGGCCAGTAATTTCCGACGAGTAATGTTGTTCATTTCAAGATGACAGGTTTAGCACTGAGTGCTTCTTTTCTTCTTCGAACCTGCTGAATTGTGTTGCTGATATCATTCGGGCTAAGATTTCTGGGGAGTACGCATGGCTTGCTGCCCAATCAAGCCGTGGCATCTTAAAGAGTATTTTACAAATCAGTTGTAGATAAGTGCAAGAATTGATTAATGCCAAACGGCTAAGCTCTAGTCGTTTGCTTGTTATTGATGCTGGGGCGGGGCGGGGCCCCTGGGGGCTTTACCCTCAGCATTGCGAGGCAAGAGTTTAAGCAATATTCTGCATTTACAGAAAACTTTATATGTTTGGCTTAAAGGCGGCAATAGGTTACCATTAAGTCGTAATTTTGTTGGTCTTTGCTTACCTTGCAAACAAATCTTATCCTTAACTACATCACTATGCTATGCATAAAACACGCTTTTCAGGAGAATGAATAAGTGCTCCAAAAATTTGACCGTGGAGTGCAGCTAAAAATGCATGAAATACCGCTGAGAAGTATTATTGCTAATAAATGCACTGTTTCTTGTTATTCGTATTTCTGTTATTCTCGTTAAAACGCTTATTTAGTACTTAGCAGTGTTTCATGTAACCCGTCCCAATTTATAACAATAAACGTCTTAAATAACCCTGTACTGCTAGTAACTTAAAGACCCTGTTGTTTGAGACGATACTGGTTGTAAGTTGGTAAATGAGAGTTAATGAGTGTAAAGAAGAGATGAGGAGCATAATGGAGTGATAAGGAGTGTAAAGGATGGACAAGGAGCGTTAAGGGGGGATAAGGAGTGTAAAGTATGCATAAGGAGTGTAAAAGACAGATAAGGAGCGTTTAGGAGGGATAAGGAGTGTGAAGGAGGGATAAGGAGTGTAAGGGAGGGATAAGGAGTGTAAAGGACAAATAAGGAGCGTTTAGGAGGGATAAGGAGTGTAAAGGAGGGAAAATGAGTGTAAAGACAGATAAGGAGCGTTTAGGAGGGATAAGGAGTGTAAAGGACCGATAAGGAGAGTCTAGGAGGGATAAGGAGTTTAAAGTGTAAAGGACAGATGAGGAGCGTTTAGGAGGGATAAGGAGTGTAAAGTATGGGTAAGTAGCGTTAAGGAGAAATAAGGAGTGTAAAGGAGGGATGGGAAGTGTAAAGGACAGATAAGGAGCGTTTAAGGAGGGATAAGGAGTGTAAAGGAGGGATAATGAGTGTAAAGTAAGGATAAGGAGCGTCAAGGAGGGATAAGTGGTGTAAAGGATGGATAAGGAGTGTAAAGGTTAAATAAGGAGCGTTTAGGCGTTAGGAGTGTAAAAGGCAGATAAGGAGCGTTAAAGAGGGATAAGGAGTGTTAAGGACAGATATGGAGTTAAACAGGTTGAAAACGTCTGCAAGACATCGTTTTTCCACCTACACAATATCGCTAAGATAAGGAACTGCCTATCGCAAAAAGATACAGAAACGTTAGTGCATGCTTTTATCTCTAGGAAGCTCCTTACTATCTGGCCTCCCAGAGTTTTTTGATCAACAAGCTACAACGGGTGCAAAATGCGGCGGCCCGCTTAATTACGCGCACGCGTAAATATGACCATATTACGCCTATATTGAGAACGCTTCACTGGTTACCGGTCTAACAACGTATAGACTAAAAGATACTTTTTCTAACTTTTAAAGCGCTAAATAACATAGCCCCGCAGTATGTTACCGACATGCTAACAGTAAACAAACCTGCCAGGATTCTTAGATCAGCTAGTAAGTGTCTCTTAAAGGAGCCTCGTTACAACCTGGTGACCTAAGGTAGAAGGGCTTTCTCGGTGAATGCCCCGAGGCTCTGGAACTCGCTGCCTCTCTATCTAAGGCAAGCAACGACACTACAGTCCTTCAAGTTAGAACTAAAAACACACCTCTTTCGAGAAGCCTTTAATAAGTAGTTGAGTGCAACTTTTTCATGATTGACTATTTTACCCTAATTTTAATTTAGTTTGAATGTATATATTGTAAAGCGCTTTTGGACTCACGGATTCTAGCGCTATATAAATGCATTATATTATATTATATATTATATTATAGGAGCATTTAGGAGAGACAAGAAGTGTAAAGAAGGGATAAGGAGTGTAAAGGATGAATAAGGAGTGTAAAAGGATAGATAAGGAGCGTTTAAAAGCGTAATGGAGGGATATGAGTGTAAATGAGAAATAAGGAGCGTGAACGGTATATACTTCATGGCTGACTGCCATATAGCTTTCCGCCATTTTGTCGTCTATATGGCATTCAGCCATGAAGTATATACCCTGCCCGGACTCTGACCAGTATCTGGCATTATTTCATAATTAACCCTCGTTGAAAAAAAAACACCAAATACTGAAGTAAGTGCTCTTGTCTTTCCTGTTTTAGAATTTGGGACGTTTGATGCAGATACGACTTCTTTGTCGGCCTTTGTAGATTTGCCTTTAGAGAACGCAGCGACATTTTCCAAGGGCAATGAAACTGAGGAGCTCGAGCTCGTCCACTCTAAATGTGGACGATTTGCAATCGTCGAAATTTGACACAGAAGTCGTTGAGGAAGTAAGAAACAAAAGGAAACAAAATCACCCAAGCCAAAAAAGATTTCCTCTGATGACGTGTTTGAAGCACAATTTGATGCATTGATTTCCAAGAAGGAGACTTAGCAGCTCAAGAAACGAAAACTTGAGCTGCAATTTTGCCTTCTAGAGAAACAGTTGACAACAGAGTAGAATGACCACGAAATTGGGTTAAGCTACTGAGCCCGCAAGTTACATTGTCACAATTGAGTTTATTCAGTTTCAGTTTATGTTTATAAGGCTTGTTTTGTTTCAAAACTATAATGAGACAATGTAATTGGATATGAATGCATATTTACATACACTATGTCAACTGTTTTTCGATGTTTCCGTGAATTTGAAAATTACAAAGTTTTATATGTTGGTTGTGCAACATCACAGGGTTGTGTGATTTTTTTTTGTACCATTTTGGATAGTATCCACTTCTGTCTAGTCATTTGGATAACTTTGACCCCAATTAACCCTAGTTTCAATATCTATTAAACACAGTATTTGATAAATTATACATTTTTCTTAAATTGAATGGCAGTGTCTAAATGTATATAGTTTGTTTTATGTCATTATCTCCAATATATGGATCATATTTGTGATTCAAGTTAAAAAGTAATATAGAGCTCTGCTTTGTTAAAAATATCCAAGAGAAAACAGAATTTGGAAATATAATTTTCAGCTTTTTACAATAATTATTTGCGAAAATCTAACAACAATAGTGAAACATTATATTCTAAATAAAATGATATAAATTCACTTTGGATAGCCCGGATATGGGCTAATCTGAATCTGGAATGAGTTGATCCCCGAGCTTGAAGAAGACGCAACGTTTTAAAGCAGGTAAGAATTCTTTTCTTTTTATTTCTAGGTCAGTTAGGCTCGACTTCAGAGAAGTTCTCTCTGGTTTATATGTGGATAGTAATTTCCCGGCTATTAGTTATACATATTTTTTATCTGTTCCAATTTTCAGTTTGCATTTTGCTTGGATTTTCATCCACACGTTTCGGGTCTGTCGCACGCAGCTCCTCTTTCATGTGTCAACATGTAGGCCATTGCATAACTTTTGTACCTCCCATTTTCCCAATATTTTACTTTGTCAGTCCTGCGTCTATGGTCAAAAGTCAAACCGTTTTTTTTTCCATTGCTGGCTCAGTACACCTTGGAGACCCTTCAAGTTGTGTCCTTAGCAAGCACTTGCGAGCATGCAAGTACCCTATTTTTTATGCAAGACCGACCAATTTTAATTTAAAACACATTGAGCATTGGAGCACATTAAATACAATGCTCGAGCACGCATACAAAATTTGCGCAAGCTTACGGGCATTGCCTTAAACTCAGTTGCGAGCACATCCGAACTTTGGGGACCACCCAGGGGCCCTCTCTTTTACATACTTAACTAGACCAATTCCATTCCGTTTTAATTCTTGATTTATGCGTTCAAAGAATGATGAAGGAAGAAGATAGCAAAAGTGACATAATACCTCCTGCTGCTACAAGCAGCTTAAACATGTTCTCAACAGAATTTGAAAAAATCAGAACCACATTAAAAGAAATGGTTGTTAAGTCCGTACCTATTACCAAAACGCGCGTTGTTCCTGCAGAATGAAAGCTGGGGAAGAAATGCTCCAAAATAAACAGTTTGGGCAGTGTTATTAATAGAATCAAATATGAGAGGCGGATTTATAGGGGAAAGAAAAATAGATTAACAATTGTTCTTAAGAGTCATGTTAACTGCATGAACAGATTTGTTCATGATCCAAGAAGTGGTTTAAGGAGGCATTACGATTGGAAAATGAGAAAAAAAAATTAAGCAAGTTGTTTTTTTATATACCTCTTATAAGCTCGCGAATTTTATCTAGTTTCAGTATTTGTCGCTTTTTGGGGGTAATTATGTTTTTCTGCTAAAAGATCAAGGTTTTTCAAACCTTGGTGTTTGTTTGCTTTCTTGTTGCCAGGGCAACGAGACAAAAAAAAACAGCTGAAAAAAGCTTTTCTTTTGTGCAAAAGAACCGAGACTTCAGTTTCCACAATCCTATGATCTACCAGTCCATTCCAAGGTTAATTTTTGCGTTGGTTGTCGCCTGGTTACATAGCAGTCACTTTTTCATCGTTCAGCGTCAGCGTCCATTTTGTTTACATTTCATCCGTGCTGTTGTAGTCCCTAAATCATGCCAAAAATAGGTAAAAAGCAGTCAAGCTTCGAAAAGAAAATGAGGTTTCAGGGGAACCCAAAAACAGAATTTAACTGCTAAGAAACGCAAGCCGAATCAAGCTGTTCAAATCACTTTTGTGGGAGAGGATGACGTCGTGAGCGAGCAAATTCCTCCGCCTTCACAATCAGCTTCATCGCGTAAGATAGAGCTATCCGATCAAGAAAGTTTGTCAAATGAAATTATTGAAAGGGACCTTCAGCCAGCAAAAGGATATATTGAAATTCATCGCCTCAAAGAAATTGCAGACTGTACGAGACAACAGCTTTCATTGAGTGACAGGAAGATCCACATTCCCAATGATTCATGCTCCGCTCCCTTAAGACTTGCGAAGCCGCTTCAAGAATTTAATTTCCGACACTCCAGATGGAAGTTTAGTTCTTGCCAACGACCGCTGCCTGATAACTTCTGACTTAGCCACGTTAGCGGGATCAACATGGCTAAACTACAGTGTAATTTCCCACATCATACAACTCTTTCAGGCTAACACTTCATCAACGTTCATGGTGTGATTTGATAGATTCGAAGCCAAAAGACCTTCTGAAAGTTATCAAGAGAAATGCCCCCGCAGTACTTCATACTTAACATTTATTGTAAATGTAGGAAAGAAAGACAACGTATTCTTAAATTCACCCCAGAGGCCTGGTTGCCACTGGACCCTGTTGTATATTGATCTTTCAACAAACGGAGGGTGCAGCAGAGAACATTGCCACTTGTGAAGGTCATATACAAACATGTGAGTTTGCCATCCAAGTTATTTTCCTAATGCATCGAAGCACACATACCTAACAGAAGTTCTGGTCATATACAAACATGTGAGTTTGCCATCCAAGTTATTTTCCTAATGCATCGAAGCACACATACCTAACAGAAGTTCTGGTCATATACAAACATGTGAGTTTGCCATCCGAGTTATTTTCCAAATGCATCGAAACACACGTACCTAACAGAAGTTCTGGACATCACTGTGACTCAGGTTACTTGGATGATAACCCGCTCAAAACATGCGGAAATATCTGTGGAGAGATTGTTGCTGTTATGGCAGCTATCGCCTCTCATTTCCCAGGTATGTGGAGGGAGGTTTTTCTTGATCATGACAAACCAATCCAAGGGAATTGGGAATGGATTCTATCCCCCTCGACCAATGGAGATTTTTGCGGTGGTCGTTAATATCATGGATAGTAAAACGTAAAGTTTCGCTGGAGAGTATTGGCTTCCCAAGGTCTGGAGTGAGTAGCTTGCAAGGTAAAACTTCATGCGATTACAGTGACAGTGGAGACAATTCATGTGAAGTGGAGACAAAGTGGTAAAAGGTGGAAGTGACGGAGGTGACAGTGGAGAAAAAGTAGTAAAAGAGGGAAGTGACGGAGGTGACAGTGGAGACAAAGTGGTAAATGACAATGGTGCTGTAATGACCAAAATAATCATTACAAGTCGCAACCGAAAAATTTTGCACGCAGTAGGAGTCTCTCTTGGCGCTGTGCTGCGGTTTCTCGGAGTGTTGTTTGGGTGCGAGCTTTGACACGAATAAATTAAGTTGTCTGTCATTGCAGTCGTACTCGTGTCGAAAATCTTGATACCCCTTTTTGTCCTTGTCATATGTTGTTGTCATTGAAGACTTACAGATACAACTTTGGAAGTTAAATTTCTACTGAGTTTTAACAAGATTTCGGAAAAAATGGATTGTATTCATTTGCAATGCGGTACGCCGTTCCCGTTTCGATCCCGAAACTACGCATATGAAGCTTTCTGTCAATGCTGCATCAAGTACTTTCACTGTATTTACCATCAGAAAAGATATGGTTCACGTTAAATGCAGAATTATGCGGCTATCGGGTAGACCGTTTTTCCAAGTGGAAAGTGAACTTTTTCCAGACGAAGTTCGGTCCTTATCTTTAGCTTTCCTTCAAAGCAAAAACGGCAGTCTTGTTCCCGCCAAGTGGTCAATTGAGGCAACCGAACTCAGAAGGCCGTGTTTTTTGGGACCAAGTTTGCTGCTTTGGTTGCCATTTTGAGCCGAAAAGACCAAGAGAGGTCTGGGTTCTCGATCTCTGGAAATTTTACGAAAATCCTAAATGTTGTCAACCAAATCAACCTCGAGGAACTGTGTGTCTCCGACACTCCACGTCTTGTCTCTGGTCCGCCGAAGTTAACAAGCAGTTCCCCAAGCATCAATACACTGACTAATTCGGGTTTGCCTTCTACTCTATCTCTCTATATCTCTATTCTACTCTTGTTCATTCCAGAGTCCGTCCTCAAGCACTCCCAGCTCGAGACGGTCGCTCGACGATATTAAGAATGGTTCTTAGCAGCCAAAAACAAAGAGGAGGAGATTGCGCGAAAAAGTTTGCCCCATTTACGACGAACTGCAGTCAGTCTCAGAGCAGAAATGGAGCAGATCTCAGCACTGTGCTCACCAATTCTTTTGTTTTCAAACGGAAAAACAAGCAGTGTAGTGTATCGACCATTCACGAAGTAGTCACAAAGATTTGCAGTGAGAAAGGGGTTCATGCATTATTGACATTCCCTCATTCAAGCATGGCGGGGTTTTTAGCTCCGGTGCAAACTTTACTTTTCTAATATTTCTATTCGTCATTTTTGAGGGTACTAGCATTGAAAAAATAAATGTCCCACAAGGTCTGTCTGGCCGATCAGTTGAGCTTAACATCGCGCAGAACTTGTCAAATTACCCTGGACGTGCGGCCACATCAAAGGCGACTGCCGTCAGGAGAAAAACAACCATGGTCTCACGTAGCGATCAGTACATTCGGTTGATAAATCTAACTCATTGTCTGCTGCTGATAAATGCATTGTTGCTACTCTGTAACGATATATCTTTAAATCCAGGTCCAAGTCAGCGACGAATGGTTTGTACTTCTTGTGTAAAGTCCATTCGAAGAAATCAAGCGAACATACAATGCACGGTATGTAAACAGCCTTTCCATCTGAAGTGCTTGAGTGCAGACTTTGAGCAGACCAAAGCTTGCCACTTATGTTATACTCCCCCTGTAAAAGAGCTCGATGAAGGAAAGCCTGTCTCCTTGCCGTCAGATTTACAGAAATTTGTTAACTACCGAGGTTTCAAAGTTATTCATCAGAATATACAGAGATTGACGAGAAAGATTGACGAGCTACGGTTCATTTGCAAGAGTCTTAACTCCAAGATACATTTACTAACTTTCAGCGAAACATGGCTTGACGGAGAAATTTCAGATTCCGAAATTGATATACCAGGTTACACTGTGTTTCGAATGGACAGGGAATCGAAGGGTGGCGGTGTGGCAGTTTATGCAAGGAATGACATATCAGTGATCCGACGAACCGATTTAGAGATCGAAGGCGTTGAGGGGCTATTGCTCGAAATTATTCTCCCTAAATCAAAGGGATTTCTTGTCGGTATTTTTTATAGACCCCCCGATTCCTCAAAATATCACGATAAAGATTTTCTGCCCAAGCTGGACTTTGTTCTCGATACTGCTACAGTGCTTGGAAAAGAAGTGGCGTTGACCGGGGATTTTAATTATGACCTTTTACCAGCAAAATCAAAGACACAAGATTGTAAACAACTAAAGAATCTATTCAAAGTTTTCAATTTTAAACAGTTTATCACCGATCCAACAAGGATTACACAACATTCATCATCCCTGCTTGATCTAATGTCAACAAACTGCCCTAGGAACATCAGCCATTCCGGGGTTATAACGTCTTGTCTTAGCGACCATGACATGGTATATGTTGTTAGGAAAATAAACTGGAAGAAAGCTCCGGCTCAATTTAGAACGTATCGAAATTATGCAAATTATGACTCAATTAGTTTCTCTAAGGAGTTAGAATTAAATTTACAAGCTACTGATGGAACTCCCAGTGGGCATGTGAATAATAGTCAGTCCGATGAACAAGACGTCGAAGTTTTGTGGAATGAATTCCGATCAACTTTCGTCTCCACAGCAGATCGGCACGCACCTATAATCCAAAAACGTGTTCGAGGAAATGACGGTTGTTCTTGGATGACCGGAGAAATTAAACAGCTTATTCGTCAGCGCGAGTTTCTGCTAAGAAAGGCGAGAAAAACAAAGAAAGACGAGGACTGGGCAAATTATCGCCGAACCAGAAACAAAGTAACTAACAAAATATGGTCAGCCAAAAGTTTGTATAGCAGAAAACTAATTGAAGAAAACAGCGGCGACCCAAAAGCCTTTTGGAAAACACTAAAGAAAATTCTGCCAGGTGATTGTAAGACTGCATCTGCGCCTATTATGAAAGTGAACGGCACGAACTGTACTGACAAGAAAATTATTGCTAACTCTTTTAATAAGTATTTCACTGGAGTGGTTTCACGTCTGAATGAGGCCATTGGTTTTAACGTCCAGAAACTATCTCCTACTTCTGCAAGTAGTCAATATCATTCAACTCACTCCTTCAAATTTGAGCGTGTGTCTGAAAATGATGTCAAAACAAAGCTTCGTAATCTCAAGACTGGTAAGGCGAGTGGATTGAACGATATACCGGCACGCCTTTTAAAGGACTCGTCAAATATTGTTGCCAGTCCGTTAACTAAGATTATAAATGCTTCTCTTACACAAGGGATTGTACCTTCAGACTGGAAATGTGCAAGAGTGATCCCCCTGTTTAAAAAAGGAAAGTCAGACGAGATGGACAATTATCGCCCAATTTCAGTCTTACCTACTGTCTCGAAGATTTTGGAAAAGATTATTCATGCGCAGTTCTCCAAGTATCTAATAAATCATCATTTATTGACCCCATACCAATGCGGGTTCCGAAAATTTCACTCTACTGAAACAGCAGTGCTCTCCTTGACTGATACGATTCGCAAAAACGTTGATCTTGGCATGCTAACAGGCGCTGTCTTCATAGATTTACGCAAACCCTTTGATAGCGTTAACCATACGTTACTCCTAGACAAGATACGTTCATGCGGCGTAACAGACACAGAGTTACTTTGGTTTCAGAGTTATCTCACAAACCGCAAGCAAGCCGTAAGTTATCAAAACGTCCTTTCTGACTTGGACCAGTTGACTACGGGTGTCCCACAAGGCTCTATTCTGGGTCCGCTTCTCTTCATAATTTTTATAAATGATCTACCTCGCTCTGTAAAGTCCTCAAGTATCCTCATGTATGCAGATGATGCCGTGGTTTTTCATGCCGCTAAAGAAGTTTCGTCTATTAATGCAACTTTGAGCCTGGAACTAGATTCTATTAAAAACTGGATGAGGCAAAATGGTTTGATTATGCACAAAGCAAAAACTGAATGTGTTCTGTTTGGGTCTAGTAACAAGCTGTCCAAGACGGATAATTTTTGCTTGTGTGGAGGGCCACGTATTAAAGACAGTAACTGAGTTTAAATATCTAGGTGTTGTTTTAGATGACGGACTTTCATACAGTGCCCATATAAAATATCTACTTTCCAAAATTGGCAAACAAATTGGAATGTTAGGGCGAGTTAGAAATCAGCTTACAGCAAACTCTGCCGATACAGTGTTTAAATCGTTCATTTTACCTCAACTCGATTACTGTGACTCAGTGTAGTCATGCTGCGGCAGCACAAATAAACGGCTCTTGGATAAACTGCAATGACGTGCCTCCAAATTAGTTCTAACACCACCGACAGCAACAAAGCTATGGAGGACTTATGCTGGGAACCATTACAGCAGCGCAGAGAAAACCATATTTTTAGACTAATCAAGAAATGTTTACAAGGCACTGTACCTCAGTTTTTTTATGAATTATTTTAATACCAAGGAGATGTAAGCTCTCGCATAACAAGGCAAAGTAATAAACTTTCTATTCCTCGCGTTAGAACCGAATATGCCAAACGTTCCTTCTACTATCTAGGCTGTATAGTTTTTAACAAGCGCGAATAATTTTTTTAATAAGTTATTTTTTCTTATATATTTGTGTAATTAGTTGCCCTCAAGTCTTTTATTTAAATTGTAATTATATATATATATATATATAGATAAAAAATAAACCGGCTAAAACACAAATGTTCCTTTGCCAAATTTTCGACTTTA
>JAOBAT010075932.1:8452-19377 GCA_026413305.1 Hydrozoanthus tunicans | reverse complement strand
TAATTTACCAATACAACTGGGAGCGAAAGGGTTAACCACTCTAGATGGGAGAATTTACCAATTTAAATGGGACTGAAAGGGTTAACCACTCTAGATTGGAGAATTTACCAATTTAAATGGGACTGAAAGGGTTAACCACTCTAGATGGGAGAGTTTACCAATTGAACTGGGACTGAAAGGGTGAACCACTCTAGATGAGATAATTTACCAATACAACTGGGAGCGAAAGGGTTAACCACTCTAGATGGGAGAATTTACCAATTTAAATGGGACTGAAGGGGTTAACAACTCTAGATGGGAGAGTTTGCCAATACAACTGGGAGTGAATGAAAGGGTTAAACATTCTAGATGGGATCCGGAGAATTTACCGATACAACTGGGACTGAAAGTGTGAACCGCTCTAGATAGGAGAATTTACCAATACAACTGGGAGCGAAAGGGTTAACCGCTCTAGATAGGAGAATTTGCCAATACAACTGGGAGCGAAAGGGTTAACCACTCTAGATAGGAGAATTTACCAATTTAAATGGGACTGAAGGGGTTAACAACTCTAGATGGGAGAGTTTGCCAATACAACTGGGATTGAAAGGGTGAACCGCTCTAGATAGGAGAATTTACCAATACAACTGGGACTGAAAGGGTTAACCACTCTAGATGGGAGAATTTACCAATACAACTAGGCCTACGGGTTAACCACTCTAGATGGGAGAATTTACCAACACAGCTGGGACTGAATGGTTAACCGCTCTAGATGGGAGAGTTTACCAATACAACTTGGGCTGAAAGGTTAACCACTCTAGATGGGAGAACTTTCAACTAGAACTGGGACTGAATGGGTTAAAATATTTTATAATGCATTTATTTTCATTATAGCACACTTGCTTCCAATCGAATAAAGGTCATTGAGGACGGCTTGTTTGGCAAAAACAGCAAAATGCAATTTCTGTAAGTTGTACAAATAAGGGTACAAATGACATACACTTTTTATTTTTTCAAGAACCTTAATCGAACTCAGTCCTTGTGCATTCAGTGTGAATAAAATTCATAACATACGACGATGATATAACGTTACAAAATTGATTTGAAATGACTCAAAGCTGTTTTACACTAGCTTTCTCAGCAAACTAGTGTTCTAGCTAAAATTTTTGTATAGATATTTTAAACTAGAGTGAAGATTTCTCTTCAGTAGCATTTTTAGTCTTTTAACATCATGTGGTTTTGGGTTTAGGTTTCTAGAGAAAAATAAGATTGAAAAGATTACCTCCAATACGTTTCAAGGACTACACAAACTTCGGGTGCTGTAAGTATGCAAAAAATGTAATTTCTGGCGATTGAGTGACCTTAGGAACGAATTAGACAGAAATTGATATTTCTGCGGCACGGTGCCGACAGTAGAGACTGGGTGCGAAATAGAAGAAGTCTATTGTGGGTAATAGTAGAGTATATAAAATGAATAGAGGACGTGTTGAGTCAATCTAGGCTCTGACTCCTGAACTGCGCCCACACTAAGAAAAATTTTTATGTAAAATGATTTTTCATACTGGTGTAATTGTTCACTTTAAGGTGTTGCTAAATCATAAGAGAGTGATGTAAATGATTGACTTTGTAAAATTAGGAATCCTTTAGACTTCGGAGGAACGTGGCACTGCACTGGTTCGAGGAATACGTTTCCATTTTTCCCAAGGGGTTTTTTGGTTTTTCGTATCCGGCAGTGATCACAAGTCGTAATGTAGATATCGTTAAGAGAATTGTGTCAAGCCTGCTCCACCAAAATAAACCAAATGGGTTTTATTTGTCTGTTGTGTTGTGGAGCAGAAATATAAACTATTCTAGGTTTCGATGTACTCCCTAGAGACGTCAAAGACAAAGCGGCCATGTTGGTGCTCTAAAAGTTCTTTTGCTCTAGGGCGCCGACATTACCGCTATGACGTCAGACTAGCTATGAACCGAAAATTAAACTAAGACACATAAACCTCATGTTTAAGAAGTAATGAACTAAGATTCTTTTATTTTTTTTCTCAAATTTTTGCTGAATTTTGTTTTTACCTAAATCTTTATCAAAGAGGGACACGAGTTAGATCTAGGTGAAAACGAAATTCGGTAAAAATTTGAGTAAAAAGGAAAAGTATCTTATTAATGTAACAAGACAGACTTCTTGATCTTCAATTTGTTTTCTACATTAATCCTCTTTAGTTATCTTTTAGAACTAATAAACTGTTCGGATAAATGTAAAAACCTATGTTAGCTTACTCAATTTCCTCTTTTTTAATGCTTTTTTAGCTCATCCCTTAATGGTTAAAAGTGAAATTCTCCCAAACTAATTAATTTCAGGAAGTATAAATCCTAGTTGGGAGAATTTATCAACATGACATTTGATCTTTAGGGTTAAACACAAGCTCTTTTGTCCTAAGCGTGAGCGAGGTCCCGAATATGAAGGAAATGGCTGCTGGTACATTAACCTACAATTCCTAGCGTATAAAAGTCAAAAGATGCCAATAAAAACGCAAAGAGAAAATCTATAAACCACTTGTTAATTTGACAAACACAGTGCATGTTGTTAGGTTAAGGAATAACATTACCGTTTGTCACCTTCCATTAGCTACTTTAAGCGGTGTAAGGCTCGCAATGCATTGTTTTAAAGTGTGAAGTTTAAAGCCGCAAACCTTTTTGGGAGTGGTCGATTGACCTGGTTGTTAACGCTCGAACGTAACAGACCTGGTTGATTCACCATTTTTTCTTCAATTTTCGTCAGGTCACAAGACTTTCCACCAGGTTGAAAAAGTTTTTTTTTTACCATACTAGTTTTACGACAAGGCGACTCTAGTGTTAACAATGGGTACATTTTTATGTTCTTGAGTGGATACCTGAACACAAGCGCACTCGCTTCTGGTTTCCCGCCAAAAATCTCTTGTTTAAGTTCACCAAGACTTATCTAACACGACAGAAGAAAAGGGAAAAAAACGGACTTAATTTTAAAAATTCTTATTCTAAACTTTTTACTTATCTTTTAATCGTCTAGTTATTTACCAAGGCCTCACCAGGTCGAAAGGGAGACTTTATTTTTCACCAGCTTCATCAAAATTTGATCTTTTTTTTCCAGAGTTGACCAGGGCCTCGATCAGCCAAAATCTTTTGTTTTGATTTTATAACATTTTAGACTCAAGGAGTCACGGATGAACAAGCAATAAGACTCGAGGTCCCCTTCGAGGTCTGCCACCCGGGACCTACGGTTAAAAGTCCTTTTCCGATAAGACGCGAAGGCCTAACCGTTTGAAGATGTTAAAGCAAAGGCAGCACCTTCTCAATTATGTTAATACCTTGAGTGAAGGTCCGGCACCTGAGGGTTCGGCAAAGGGAATCGAACCCGGGCCTACAGCACGACAGACTGGCGTGGCTAACCAGGCGGCAGTTTACGGCATCTTACCAGATTGGGGAAAATAAATCATTAGGTTGGGTTTCCCAGGTCTGTTAAAAAGGGGTGGTTGTTAATCAGAATCTTCTTGATCACTTGTTCCACAGAATGCTTTACAGCAACAACATCAGATCTATTTCTAGGGATGCGTTCAATAACCTAAAGTGTCCGGAAATCTTGTGCGTATTTGTATGTCTTTCTTCAGTAGTTTTTACAACATCTTTTTAGGGGGACTATATATGTAGGGACGAATAGATCTAAGGGGCCAGGGTTCCGAGGGGTCTCCCATATGTCGTCGTAAGGGGGTGCTTCTCAGTAAAAAGGAAATCCCACCTCAAAAGATACCAATCTTGGCGTGGTCATCTAGAATTTCAACCCCTAAAAATGACTTAGCATCCCCGTCCGCTTAACTGGCGGCCCCTAAAAAACACCTTCCTTACAATAACTGGTCTCGTAGTGTTCAGATCTAGACCTTTTAGCTATGTTGATTTGCAAATTTTTGATTAGAAATGAGTATTGGGAATAAGAAAGAGATCATTCGTTCCATGGGAAGCATTTTGAACGTTCCCAGAATAAATTCGGATGAGTTAAAGTTTTCTTTTTCGGAAGGAGACTGGAAGTCCTAATGAGAAACCACCAAACCATCCCCAAACCGAAACTTGTGACTGGTCAGAAGGGACCGTACAGTTCTTGCCCTAGACCTCTTTTACAAGCCTCCCTCTCGGCTTTTTCACAACCATTAAGCTGCAATCCCCTTTAGGTTAAGACACACCTCGAACCATAACTATTTCGGGAATCTCAATGTATGTGCTTTTTCATAGGTACTTGACAAATAATCCTGAACTCAGCGTTCTTGTAACTGATCCAACTTTGTTTGGGAATCCTTCATGCAGCCAGACAGACATCGTGATGTATGAATTTGTTTTTGTCACTATATAAACGAGTTGTCATGAACTCAGCTAAGCCAACGAAGGGGTAGCGAAAGGAAAACCCGAGACTGACCGAGATGACAAAACACCCTTTTTAAAATGCGAACCCAATACTTTAGACATAAAAAGCAATAAATAATCTGAGGCGAGATGTTACGATAGAAAAAGGCCAAGACACCAAACAAATTTCAAGCAAATTAGAGATTTTGAGCTCTGCTGGAAATCCCGAGAACGCGAGACAGAGAAAAAAGAAAAACACGAGACCTTGCCACATGACAAAAGGCAATGACGAGATTTGGAAAACTAGTTGTAATTTGTCGAGGTTTTCTTTTTTTAAAGTATCACTCACTACCCCTTAATAACTTCGAAGCTACTAACAGATCTTTTCAGTATCATAATTCGTGATTCCCAGATATTTTTCGACCAATGATTCATGGTTCATTCGTAGAAATTCTTCATGATTCACGAGACAGACATTCAAGATTCACAATTCATTTATTTTTTGTCCATGATTCATGATTCACTGCCTGCGAGATGATGTGATTCATGATTCCTTCACTTTTTTTAACCGTGATTCACGATTCAAGATTCCGCTTCCATCCTCGAATGAGAACTACAGAGCTGCCAATAGCAGAAGTGTTCAACATTTTTTCCTGATCGAAGTTTGCATTAAATATGAGATTGTAACCAGCCAAATCGGCGAAACACATGCACCGGGTTAGCTACAATTCATCTAATCACACCTAACAAGTGCAAATGGAATAATTATTAATTAATAATTATTGAATTGAACAAGCTTTCTGAAACCTTGATTCAAAACTGGAAAAATTTTTCTCAGTTTCGCTTCCGGTGCAAATATTTCAGCTTGACAACATTTTCCGTATAATGGTCGTTTGGAACATGAGCTAATTTCATGCAGCTTTGCAACATTAAACAGTTAGTTTCCATATATGGTCATTTTGGTATATGAGCTGATCACCGATGTTAAGTGAACCAATCAGAACGCTTGAAACACATTATCCAAGTGATCTTCAGTTTTAGTGCGATTCCTTAAAATAATTTCACGAGAACGTTCTTTAACCAGTAACTCTATTGTTAATTTTTTTTACAGAGCATCTTCTTCTTCTGTGGGATTGATAGAGCTGCCTTACCATCCTTCAAACCATCTTATGAGTAGTATGGTGGTAGAATGGGGTTTCGTGTGTCCTATAGACAATTCTAAAACTGCTTTCTGTGCACCGTGTCCATTCGGAACATACTCGTTTCCTTTTTTTGGAGAAGGAAAAAGAAAGTGCAAAAAATGTCCACCTGGTAAGATTAAGCTCTTTCTGCTTGGTGTTTTCAATAATGCTTGAATTATATTTCGAGGAATTCTCCGCTGTAAAACTGATTCTTAGTCTCAAATAAAACCTGCACCTAAATTTTTGTCAAACTTTCCTCGTTTGTCAATAATTATATGTAAACTGAAAAAATGGAATAAAAAGGAGTGTGCCCATGTTAACTTTTGAGATATGATTGATACAAATAACCCCTCCAGGGCTATTTTTCTGTTGTTGTAAGCTATAGATTCCTCATGTGGCCAACCAAAATATCATCAAGGAAGCGTAAGGGAAATATGGAAGATAACGTAACTAGTCCTTCTGGATTAGGAGAATAATTTTCTTGTAATTTTCAGCAAAAAAGTTTTTGATAAGGTATAATTTTCGTGTGCTTTTGTTGTTGCTATGTTTCTAATACCTAAAAAAACAGTGTTTCCTTGGATATGTTTTTTATATTTGTCCACGCTTGCAAAACTCAGATTTTTCCTGTTTTTTCTCTTTAGAGAGTCCTGTTGAAATTTGACTGACTGAAGAAAAAAAAATTGTGGGGGCACCCGTGCTTGTTTAAGAGAAACTCTAGGAAGACTGGCAAAACATGTGCTTTTTTACCCCATTTCCGAGGGGAGACTGGAACGAGTTAAACAAAAAGAAGAAAACTACTTTTTTGCATTATTTTTTCTGATATCTCTTCTTGAGCTCGACATTCACTAGAATATGACAAAATTCTGTACATATTTTAAAATTTCTTATATGCGCAGTAAAGATTAATTTAAAAAGATGATATTGACACTTAAATGATTTATTTGCAGAACTATCAAGTTTTGAGTTGATATTATGGACTTAAACTATAAACAAAAAGTTTTCTCGAGACAGAATATTGTACCGCCGAAGGTTTCTTTAAAAACTGCCTCTTTCCCAGTTGTTTAAGAACAATAGACTACTCTTTGAACCAGTTACTTAAGAACAGTGGAGTACTCCTTTGACAATTAACCACTCCTATGTTGTTTTCTTAAACTTAACTGTATGGAAACAACAAGTTTGCTTGATAATGATGACAAGATGTCATCGAAACTTTGTAATTCATCCGTGTTAAAGGTAAAGGTACCGTTATTTAACGTCGGTAGTTCCTTCGGAAGCCGACGGTGCGCCCTTTACCCCCTCCCTCAGTCAGTGCTCCGTTTTACGGGTATTCAAAGCTACACTTACACTGATCAGAAGAAAGTCAAAACAGACGTGCAGTCACCGGAAATCGAACTGGGGACTTCCAGCTCCGAAGGCCACGCACTAACCAACTGAGCTATACGCTGTTCCTAAATGTTTGAAACTCCTTGTCTCTTTTTGCGATTTCAAGAAACAGGGGCTCATCGTATATGTAGAGTTGTTTAAAAACGTAGCCAAGCAAATTTTGCTTACCTTTTCAGGGGGCTTCTATCAGGATTCTTTAGCACAAAAGGAGCTGTTGATACACGGATTGGGATGCCTTGAGTGTCCGGCAGGTAAATACGTCAGTCCCAGCAGGGCGCCAGGCAAGTCGTTACGAGACTGTGGAGTGTGCCCAGAAGGTTAGTAATTAATAGAATATTACTGCAGTTTGTTAACTTTTTGCTTTACTTGTATTGTGAAAAAACTAGCTGTTGGGAATTGAAGTAAGAGAGCTTCAAACTATCCTCAATGTAGCCCCTCTGTTGCCAATCGTGCAATTGGTAATCAATAACAAGGAAGTGTATGCTTTAGGTGATGATGAGGGTAAAGATTGGCTATTGGTGAGGATGAGAAAGAGGGTGATGGTGAAGATGACGATGAAATGAGAGTGATGATGAGCGTGCCAGTGAGGGTGAGAGCGAGAGTGATGATGAGAATGAAGATGAAAGCAAGAGTGATTGTGAGGATGACAGAGTGAGTTATTACTAAGAAGGTAAGGATGAGGATAAAGGAGATTTTGAGAATGAGGATAAGCGCGATACAGTTATTGTTGGTGATGAGAATATAGCTATGAGAGGATGCTAGCGCTCACAACCTCACAACTGTTATGGCTTTCAAGGAAGGTCTTTCCCACCACGCGTATGCTTGGCAGCCATGATTAACGTATTTAACTTATAGTTCTTTCTATTAGGGAAAAGGTCAAAACAATGGTACTTCCTAGGAACCCAAATTAGGGGGTGGGGTTTTATGTGCCGCCATCCACCACCTTTTTTCAAAAATGTTGAATTTCAGGAGCAAATATCATGTTCAATAAAACAGACTTTGATAAAGTGCTTGCACCAACGCCTTCTTTGTGGAGAGAGGAGTCCATAATACAATAAAAACCGATACCCCTAAATCAGATTTTGAGAAATTGAGCTCTGAAAAAGGGGGGAGGGATGGGGTAGGGGGTATGTGCCGCCACCCACCACCTCCCCCGGCAAAATTGGGTCCCTTAAAAATACCATTGTTTTGACTTCTTCCCTTACCACGTCCTTAACACCTTTAATATGCTCTAATTCAGGAACTGATGAGAAGAAAAAGGCCTTATTCAGAGCATGTTTCTGTGTTCCTGGATTCTACCGATTGGATCGCTTTGGGCCTTGCAATAAATGTCCAAACAAGGGTTTCACTTGTAGCAACGAGACCCTAGACCTTGCCAGGGGGTTCTACTGGACCTGGGAGTTAAAGCAAAACAATGATCATTATCTTGACAATGCAACAAACCGTATCTCAAGCACAGCAAAGATCTCTTATGCAACTTCACCTTTGGTTAAGACAAAAGAAGCCTTCATTAGTTTCATGAGAAATATAAAAACTGTAGATGGATCACACAACGAAAACTTTAATCATTTTGTTGAAGGAAGGATTCCACCAGTCTATGCTTGTCCAATACAAACCGCTTGTAAAGGGGGCATTCATTCCGAGTGCATAGCTGGCTATGAAGGACCACTTTGTGCAGTTTGTAGCCCGGGTTATTACTCTTTAATATCGAGATGCACAGAGTGTCCGAGTATTGCCTGGATATCTGGTCAGTTACTGATCACTTTTTTTGTTCTCGTAACGTTTATTGCTGTGATTATGAGAGATAAAAAGAAGGATTTGAAACAAAGAAGCATAACGGATATCATGCTAGCACGAGCAAAAATCGTTATCACCTTCTATCAGATCACCTCAATCACTGTGGAGAGTTTTTCCTACATAACCTGGCCTAGTGTGTTGATCAAAATGCAGCAATACGTGAAGCTGATTCATTTCAATCTTCTTCAGATCGCCCCACTACATTGCATCTATAAAACACTAAGGATTGATTCGCAGAAACGTGTCATCTTCTTTGTTTGTTTCAACGTATTAAGCATTCTAACGGTTCTTTTGTATTTTCACCTCAAGAAGTTTTATTACAAAAAGCAACAAAGCCATCGTGACAAACTGAAGACATGTTTATCAAAACTCAAAGAGCAATGCTGGAGAAATGGAGCATTGCTTCTATTTGTCGTTTATCCCACCACCAGTCTTGAGATCCTGCAAATACTGCCATTCACCTGCCACAAGATTTGTAGTAACAGAGAAGAAACAGTCTGCAACAGGTACCTCACGGCTGACTACTCTATTAGCTGTGACTCCGAGAGCTACAGGAGGAGTATTCCATTTTTCTACCTGTCTGCTTTATACGTTGCAATCTACCCACTCGCCATGTTTGCTCTACTCTTTAAATATACAAGAAACAAAGCTAATAATACAAACATTGACACCCACGGCAATGAGATTAAGACGGGCCTAAGTTTTCTCTACGAGAACTACACCCCCGCGTGTTGGTTTTGGGAAATGATCGAGATTGGGAGAAAACTCATCTTCACTGTGGCAGTTGTTCTGGCGGATACGGAAAGCCGTTCGTATCTTGCTTTACTGGTGGTTACTTCAGGTCTGTACACTGTTTTAGTGGCATCATCAAAGCCAATCAGGAACGTATTCGAATACTGGCTACAGATTGTCTCGCTCTTGGCCTCCCTTGCAAATCTAATGGTTGGAATGTTGCTGAAGGTACCGTCAGAAGAAAACTACTCAGCTGTGACGAGGAACATCGACTCCATTGTAGTAACCGCCTTGATGCTATTCTCCAATGTGGCTGTGATCGCCATTGTGATAGGTATTGACATTGGAATTGACGTATAATTAAAAACGTGTTTTTTGAGACCCTACACCACAAAATCTTTTTCAGGAATTTTTAAATTCAGCCTCCCCCTTTTTAGATAATCTCTGAGAACGAGGCTGTCTATTGAATTGTAAACAGGTACTGAAAAGCTCTGACTGAGACGGCACTAGCCTATAACCTTGTTTTGGGTTACAGAGGGAAGGGATGTGGGTGAGAAGGATCTGAACGTATATATTCTGTGTCAGATTGGCCTGTCTAACACCCGTGTGCAACGTACCTGAGCCCCGTCACCTAGGGAGAGTTTAACAATCGCACTCCTTATTAATGTTTTATGTCATTAAAGTGAATGTTATTATTCATCCAGATTGATTAAAGTGAAGTTTTTTTTTAAATGTTTTTCTGGAATTCTGGTCTAACTTGAATAGGAAGGGGTGAATCCGTTTCTCTTTGTCTCACACTTGGGACCGGGCCGGGTTGAGCTATCTAAGGAGAAGTTAGACGTTGATAAACTGGCTGGGACTGAAAGGGTAGAGTTATGTAAGGAGAAGTTAGATGTTGACAAACTTGCTGGGGCTGAAAGGGTTGAGTTATGTAAGGAGAAGTTAGACGTTGGTAAACTGGCTGGGGCTGAAAGGGTTGAGTTATGTAAGGAGAAGTTAGATGTTGATAAACTGGCTGGGGCTGAAAGGTTGAGTTATGTAAGGAGAAGTTAGACGTTGATAAACTGGCTGGGGCTGAAATGGTTGAGTTATGTAAGGAGAAGTTAGATGTTGATAAACTGGCTGGGACTGAAAGGGCTTGAGTTATGTAAGGAGAAGTTAGACGTTGACAAACTTGCTGGGGCTGAAAGGGTTGAGTTATGTGAGAAGTTAGATGTTGATAAACTGGCTGGGGCTGAAAGGGCTTGAGTTTTGTAAGGAGAAGTTAGCCGTTGACAAACTTGCTGGGACTGAAAGGGTTGAGTTATGTAAGGAGAAGTTAGATGTTGATAAACTGGCTGGGGCTGAAAGGGCTTGAGTTATGTAAAGAGATATTTAATGTTGATAAGCTGGCTGGGACTGAAAGGGTTGAGTTATGTAAGGAGAAGTTAGATGTTGACAAACTTGCTGGGGCTGAAAGGGTTGAGTTATGTAAGGAGAAGTTAGACGTTG
>JAOBAT010075921.1:9665-20610 GCA_026413305.1 Hydrozoanthus tunicans | reverse complement strand
ATTGGGGAAGCCATTTTTAAAAGAATACATTTATAGCGCCAAACTTTTTGCGCTGCGCTAATTAACAACTGTTTGAGGTACTACCCGAAAAGCGTAAACTAAAAACTTTAAGCTAAATAAACAGTTTGAGGAAACACAGCTTTACACTACCGGCTCGGTTGGCGTGCAATTGTACATGTTAATCCAATGAGGCAACTAATCGACGGAAGTTTTCTTTTCAAGAAAAACAAAAGATTCTAGAAAAAAAAACTTTCTTTACTTAAATCACTGAGCGTGGCGGGACTCGCGCTTAAGCAGCCTAAGATAAAACAAACATGTTTTGATGGTTTGTCAACTACAAAATGTTGTTAATGGCGTAAATCAGAGAATTTTTAGGCTCTCTGAAATATCCCGTGTTTTCATAAACTTTCTCAATATCGTGATCCAAACGGACGCGATCGCGACGTCGCTTTCCGTCCGCCATTTTGTTTGGATTTCTTTATCTACCATTCGGAGGTAAATATTGTCCCATATCTACTACTTCCAAACCAGTCAAATTGCGCGTAGCCGAACTTGTACATCTAACACGTTTAAAACATGAAAACGGTTTCACAGTATCAGTATCAGTACCAGTATCAGTTTATTTAAACACATTTTACATGACGTTTACAGATAATAAGTTCTTGTGGCTATTAGGTTAAATTGACTAAAGTACAAATATGGTTTTTGTGAGGTAGTGCCTAAAGGCTAAGTAAACTGGGAAGTTATCGAGTTAGCCCTTAGTAGTGAATTTCAACTTTATGTTTGAGTGAATAATGAAAATGAAAAAGAAGGAAGGGAAAAACTATTTAATAATAATTAAGCATTTGTTTTAAATTAAGAAGTGTCTGATTTCAAAGGATCACTGGATCAAATTAGCCTGATCCTGAACACACAGGTCCTTTGAAGCTCCATCCCTCCCTCCATTAAATCAGTTAAAACAATTTCAGTCATATTGAGTTTTTAACTTGAAGCCAATTAAACAGAGTTACAGCTCAGTTTTGCAACTATCAACCAAAAGTCAACAGGCTGGCCCTCACAGGCAGGGGTAAGCTAAGCGCGGCCACGCCCCTTTCCTGTTGATCCTGGTAGCACATACAAAATGTATATTAACGATATCTTAGTGGGGGAGCCTGGGAGAAAAAAACAACCGATTTTGTTCACAAAACTAAGTTGCTTCAGCCGTTTCATTTTTGCTGATGCTCCACAAAAAAACAGAAGCAGGTAGAAAACAGGAAACGGAATTAAAGACAACGATTGTGAGACAGAACTTTTTTGTATGCGATCTCTGCTGTTAGGTACTTTAGAACTAATCTTTGTTTTTTTAGAACACATTAAAACACTTTAAAGCTGATTTGTACAAAACGCCCGATAAATAAGAACAAGATCAGCCTGAACTCCCAAAACACGTGTTCTTTTATTTAGATGTTTAGCAGTACGACAGAGAAAAAACAGCACGTATTGTATTTTGAGTTTATGTTTTTCTTGTCATGTCTTTTTTAATTTTTTTTCTGACAAAACTATATATTATGTCAACTCTTGATTAACGGCTCCTCTCTATTGTTGATTTGCACAGGGTCAGTCATCATCTGGTTCTATTATACTGTGTTTGAACAAAAGTTACAAGACTCTTGGCAGTTTTCCTCCGCAAATTTCTTTTCTCTCGGCTTTGAGCTGTGACAAATAGCACTGAAGAACGCACAGGTAACTGGGAGGGCGTCTCTGCAATGCTCCTCTTCTGAAAAGAAAAAAAAACGGTCAATATCATTGGGTTAAGTTTAACCCTCCTACCTACAAAATCTATCAAAATGTAAATTCTCAATATAGTATTGAAACAAGTTTTGAGAACTTTGAATCTGATTACTCGCTGCGAATAATTTATATCAAAAGTGTGAGAAGAACATGTTCTCGGCATCACCATAACATTGTAGCCAGTTTACAATCCTCAATATTCCTGGGTAGTCGAAAAATCCAACAGGTTTTACAAACCAAATAAAGCACTCCGAGGGCCTACAAATAAACGTCCTTCTCCTAGAAGACGATTCGTTTTCTATAGATAAAATAATGACCAACTCGACCGTCGCTTCGCGCCTCGTTGACAATCAACTCATAGAAAACTTAACCTTGTAGTCTCATTGTTAATTTGAACAGACAACACACCGTTTTCTCAGCTCCTCTTCTTTCTCTGGGAGCAGGTCCGTAAGGGATCGAGCCCGCGCGCCTTCCGTTAACCAGGCAGCGGTAACAAGGCCAAAGCATAGGCCCCTTACGTTTTCTCAGAGAGAACCGTAATCAAATCCTGTCATCCCAGATAAAGGAACAAACGGGCGAAAGCTCGTTTGTCTTTATGAGGTGAAAAATGTTCTGTAATCGTGGTTAATGTAATTTTAGAAAACGTGCTACAACGATAACATAGTTATTTGAGTTTGGAGAAGTACTTTGGAATAGTTTGGTCGGAGAAGGATGAGTTTTCTGGTTATAAAACACAATAATGAGTGCTTCCTATCAGAAAAAAGGTTAGACGAACAATTTTTGTTTCTAACGTTAATTTAATATATCGCAAGTGGTGCCTCAAAATAAGCGCTACACCTGCCTTCCTTTTTTGCCGGAGGCTTTTTTGTTAAAGAAATTCTTGAAAATTTTAATTTCTGTTCCGCTGGATCAACTAATCAATTAGTTTTGGAGCTCTTAAAGCCTAATTAAGCCGTGGTTCTTGTCCCTGACTTCCGACCTTAATTAGTTCGACTTTGCACACGGGCGTAAAACACCTGCAACGCGAAACGTTCAGCGAAGAAAAATATTATCAAACTTTGAAAACGGGAGCATGATTCCGATATCGTGCATTAAAGCCGGAGAAGAAAGAGGCCTGCGTACACGGCTATTTAACTCGTAGAACCTTGGTTCCGATTTGCCTTTCGGGTATTTTTCTATTTCAGTAACTGAGTAAGGTTCAAAAAAAGCGGATTCAAGTTAACTCGCAATATTGCATGCTTATAAACTGAGCAACGTTTCTTGTACTTTTTTGACGATATCCCTTCATTCAAAACATTAACATTCCCATTAAGCCCCGTTTACACGAGCAATTATCCCTTGACAAGTTTAATTACTTGACAATTTTCAACAAGTTTTTGCTTCCTTGACAATCTTTCATTGACAAGGTTTCATTATTCGTGCAAATGACGAGCAAGTTTTCCTTGACAAGTTTTCATTTGTGTCTGGGCATCCTATCCTTGCCACATTTACCTTGTTGTCCGTCTACACGAGAAAGTTTCAGATTTAACAGTTTTTCCTTACTAGCGTTTCTTTCGTAAGAAACATTTTTCTACTATTCTCCATCTACACGAGAAATTTTTCCTTGTCAAGGTGGCCTTTAGTATAAGCCCTTCTTATGTGATATACATTAATTAACTAAACCCACTCAAAATCAATTGGCTTTTTAACTAATTGTACTTGAGTTTTAAGCGAAGCCTGGGATTAAGTTTCTGCAGCCATGTTCAATTTGCATGCACCAACAAGCAACCTAATTGATTAAAATAAACCTTTAACAATCAAACTGTTAATTTTTCGGTTTATTATGTTCTTCGTCTTAGAGAGATAACAAAAAATGTACAGTTTTCGTTAGAAATAGTAAATAATACAAAAAAATTCTTGTTTTTTGGTACATGTATTCTATTGACAGCCAAGCAAATATTTTGGAAATTTATCTTATATATATGGGAATTGCTTTTGTTTGTAAACATCATTACATACATTTCTCCTGGATAGTTTAGAAAAACGCTATAATTGTTGTAGTAATTTTGGATATCTAATATTTTCTTCATAAGTGATTAAAAGCTATTTTTTGCTTTTTCAAATGAATTTATGCGAAAGCAAGCTAACGATTGTAACTCTAAATTTCTATACTCTCCCTTGCTCAGTTTTTTTTTTACCCGATCGCGAAACTGCTTTTGCTTCCGTCTTTTTTAGGCTTTTCTACCTATTGAAATTCCAGTAGCAGCTGAACTTAACTGAACTATTGTATTGCTTTTTGAAATAAAAAAGTAACGAATTTAGGAGAAATTTTAAACGATCGATACTGTGTGCTTTTGTTTCGAGTTTGGCCTACAACTTACCCAGCGGTATTTGCTGTGGAAATCTGTTGTTTTCAACTGGAAGAAATAAACCACTGTAAACACAGTTGAGAAGTAGAACTAAAACTCCAGCAGCACAAATACTTTTCGAAGACATTGTAACTGAATGGATTCGGTTGGGAGTTTCGTTGCTTCAAAAGAGCGATGTCAGATATAGGGCCGGTCGGGTTCGATGATGAATTCTAGACGCTCTTTTTAAAAGCAGTTGATTTGAATGATCAATTTAGGTTTACACCCACATATTGGAAATAGCGTTCGATCTGTGTAGCCAATTGAAAATGTTCATTTTGCTTTAGTAATCATTGGATTTGTGGTTTAAATACATTGACGATGTCACACGAATCTATACAATGGAACAGCTGTCATGCAAGATTAGTGACGTCTTGCACCAACTCATTCGTCCCACGACAACAGTGGTAACCGAATTAAAAACGACACCTTGCTTGTCTAGCCTACATCAGTTACGAACTAAAACCCGGAAAGCCGTAAAAACTGTCTGCTTGCGCGCTAAGCTTTCAGCAAACCGAAAAACATTCATGATCTACTAAACTTGTCACATATGTTTGACTCTCTTGTAAACTAGCCCAAAAAAGCTACTTCTCAAACTCATTAATAATTCATGACATCAACAGCCAATAAATGATGTTCATTTTGGTCAGCTGGATGTTGAGTTTTGATACCCAATGAAACACCAGATGAAACATGCCTTATTAATACGTTTCTTGTTAATACGGCGAAAAATTTGAAGTAAAATAATTATTTATTTACAAAGACAAAGACAAGTACTCGTCACTTCAATACGGACATGCCTTCTTCTTGTCCATGCTATCCAAGGGATTTTTAAATCCATTAAAATGCGTACGCGCCTTTCACTTCCTCTAGATGCCTCTTCAGACCGCATACAATTCCGTACAGCCTTCGACCAGGATACCGACCGCCCTTCTTCAGTATTTGCTACCTCCTTACTACCTTGGCTCCCTGACACTTTTTTTCTTTTTAGTTATTTCAGGGAGCCAGTACCCCTTTTCTCATTTTATTTTTTTACCTATCTTTGTAAATAAAACTCACTTTATGGTACATAAACGTTCCACTTTCCTGAAAAATTTAGCCAGCCAGAAATGCAATGAAACGGCATACATGTCTTTCCACATTGTCCTCGACATCACAGACGAGATGGAAGTCGCAATCTTTAAAAACGCTTCCAATTTCCGAACCCTGAAATTTAAATTTTCTCGTCCTTTGCCATTCGCGAAATATTTCAACCGCCAATTTATCTTTATACTTTGTGCTTCTTGGTTTAGCTTCCCTGACTAAAGTATACTCTTGTTCGACTGTTCTAGGAGATCTAAAACGTTCTTTCGAAAAAAATAAAACAAAAAATCCTTCGTTCAGAAGCACATGCGAAAATGAATTTTGCAAAATAGTCAAAATTCCGCATCATTAGGCCAATTTTGAATAAATTACATGCTAATTTTGTAAAAAAAAACAAAACAAAAAAAACCGCATATATTGCAAAAGACAACAATGTAAATGCTTTGAGAAGCCATATCATAAACTCGTGCTTCTCGTATCATCACCTAATCCAAACACCTAAAAAAACAATAAAGACCTCGAGTTCGTCCCTCGGGACTTATTTTCTCGGTGTTTGCTGGTAACGGGTGTTGAAACAACGCTTGCACTTGTTTTTGATATAATACTTGACATTCGCTCTGAACGCATATCCAAACCACAGTTCGAATTATTTACAAGTCGGTCCTTAAACAGCTGTGATAAACAAGATCCGTTGTAGTAATCGGAAGCTCTAATAAAATTTGAATTTAAAAATAGCTCTTCTACTACGTATGACAGATTTTTAAATGAAATCATTTCATTGAGTGTTTTAGTACGTTCGTTGCAAATTGAACCACATCCTTAGTAACTTCACAGAGCTCATTTGACTCTTCCATTAATGCTTCCGACTGCTGTTTTTGGTAAAGTCTTATTGGTTGAAATGACAAAAGTAAATTATCTATTCACTAAGGTTGTTTAACGACCGAAAAGTTCTGTGTCCCAAATCTCAAAGTAAGCTTCGAGATTTTTCCCAGATAAAATTACAGATTTGAAACAAGAATTAAACAGTGCGTTAGCCCGATGAAGGTTCATCCATTCAAAGAGATAAACTATAAGTGACTTAACTTTTTCCTGAACGTAAAAAAAAGAAAGTTAGCAACAAATTTAAGCTTTCTGTCACTGCAGCAACCTTGTTCACAATGACTCTTTAGTTAGTTGGTCTGACAAGAATACGGAAGAGAGAGCGTCAAGATTGTTAGTTCGGGAAAATTGGAGAACTGTGCGACCGAAGTCAAAAACCACTTCAGTTTTAACCTAAACTCACACTCCTAATGCCAAGGAGTCTTACACAAGAATTTCTCCAGTAAAACCAATGTATATAAATGGAACAAAATGAACTTTTCTTGTTCGTTCGGCGCTGAGAAAACGAGCGTCTTGCTGTACGTTCAAGAAAATGCAAGCCGTAGTGAGGGGCTGAAATAAAATGATGACACAAATTTATATGAAAAATCAAGTATCCTAGCTGCAGACTTTTCAGTGAAAAAAGAACTTTATTACCCAAGATGCGAGTCCTATCTACATTGATTTTGGTCTTTAGATTTTATAGAGTATCATGGACAGATTTATAAAACGTAATCGGGCGACCGTTATTTGATACTGATTATTTGAATCCCCCTAAAGCCAGAGCAAGCTGGGCGATTTTGTACGCCAATCGCAGTGACGAGATTCGCTTAAAATAGTTTAGTGTCTCGCCTACTGCCTAGCCAATTTCGCTGATCGCAGCGACCGGCGCATAAGCCCTGTTTCCATATAGCTGCAGGAGTCGCAACAGTCTTGAGGAGAAAGTTTTTGCGTGTGCCGCGACTGCTGGCGACTCCTGCGACTCACCGGTTTCCATAAAATCGCAGCTGTCGCAACTGTCGTGAACGAATGGTCCAACCCCTGGTAAACAAACAAACTACTGCAATGGTTTCTGGGATATGTTTTGTTGCAGGAGTCGCAAACAAACTTGCGTCCCAGGTGGTTGGGCCGGTAGCAGTCAATGGCACTCACTCGGGATGGGGGCTAATTGGTAAAGGGCACCCTTTTTGACAGACGATAGTTTCATGCCGGGCTTAATTAACTATCTGCTCCAATGCGCATGCTATGAGCACAAGCTTAGTCTACAACCATTCTATATTGCAACAAATTCGCTGTTGCCGTGGAGATAACACCTTATAATAGTGTCAGGTTAGTAGGCCCGCGGGAGACAGGTCACTCAGTCACACTTTAAATAAAGGCCCTGACGGCTCTCACCTTGAGTGAGGGCAGCTCTATCGTCCATTGCGAGGCCATCACATTTACGCGCTTACACAAACAGGGAACATAGGGAAACACAACAATCTGAAACAAAAACACATTGACAACAAGTTTAACACTTGTCAATCAACTTGACCTCACAGTATCAATGCAAGCTAAAGTTCTGGTGAACCGTGTGCGACACAGGCCGTTATCAATTTCAGGTTGTTGTGTTTTCCTATGTTCCAGTCGTGCGCTTGTTTGGGATTTGATGCGCTTTAAAAAGATTTTTTAAAATCATTTTTCAAAAACCTCTGAAAGTTCTCTTAAAAACTAAGAGGCTTTTAAGAAGCAATCATCCTTAATACGTAGTGTGGTTTAATTTACTCAAAGTGTAAAACTTCTTCTTTCACATACTTTTTTACATTGTTTCACGGCAGGTGCCCCAAGCTTGCAGCAAGTCTAAGGGAATGATTTTTTAAAATCATGATTTTTTTATAAGACCTTGTATGGGAAATTGTCTTACAAATTTAGTCAAAATTTCAAAATCGAGAATATTTGAAATAAAGTTCGCATGTGTGAGTTCACTTTGTGTTTGCATCTTGAGGTGTTTTTGAGGGAGTTTTCGCGATCGCTGTTCCACTCGTAAAGAAAAAGTAAAGGCTGGAGACCATGATTTGAACCTTTCCCCACGCTAGGATCGATACGTAACTGCCGTAATCCAAGCCAAATAGACTGGAAAATCGACTGACATGTTCACGAATTAAGGCCCTGAACTTGAACCGTTCTCATCCCGAACCAATTGGTTTGCAAAGTCCGCTCAAAATGATGTTTTCCCAACAGATTTCTGTTTCTGCTTCATAAATAACCGCGGTGCAACAGGGTTACCAACAGTCGTTTTAGCGACCGCGCAATCAACAAAGTCCATCCCCACCAGGGTACCAAGGTGTACAAAATTGCGTAGGTTGCCCTAGTTTACTAGTTCGCTTGTTAAGTTGCTGTCGTCTCTCAAGGGATTTTATTTGGCCTTTCTCTGCTGCCAACTCAGTAAATGAAAGCCATTTTGAATTGTTTAACTTGATTCAAAC
Organism: Hydrozoanthus tunicans; assembly: GCA_026413305.1. NCBI lineage: Eukaryota > Metazoa > Cnidaria > Anthozoa > Zoantharia > Hydrozoanthidae > Hydrozoanthus > Hydrozoanthus tunicans. The sequence goes on along the minus strand of JAOBAT010075921.1, from coordinate 12,047 downwards.
TATTGTAAAAACAAAGAAATTTAAAATGATATTGATAACATCTATTTCTTAAAACATTTCATTAGTGTGTACCGTGTTGTCTCGTTTTGCAATTATTTGTGTTCGAAGCTCAGCTAGTTTATTTTTTCGCATCTGAAACTGTTGAATGTATTAATAAAACAGTAAAGTTTCTTATCATCAGTAAAAATTGTTGTTGTAAACGCTTTGACTCTAGATCTGTGTGCAGTAGAGTATTTTGTTGATCCTAACTGCGCTCCATCGACCAACTTTTCTTACTCGCTCTCCGATAGATTTGCAAAACGAATGTCTTTTCTTTCCACTGGTGGTTCTTCAGGTACAAATGTTTCAGCCGCAAATTTATTCAGGGCACTGAGCCGAAAGTTAAAAGGCTTATTGGACATTTCTAAAGTCTTGTAATGTTATAAAAACACAAAGTTTACCAAAAATCAAACTTTACGCGACTCGCCATATTGGTCGTGACGCCATTTTCGCTTCATAGCGCTATGAAAACACACTCGTTGACCAATCAAATCGCACGTACTATCCAAATTTTTTATAAAACACTATTGTTAACTTTTTTTTCACTATGTTTTAGAACCCATATATCTACTCACTAACGACTTTGTAAACTAGTTGCACTGACGATGGCAGTAAGCACTGCCGAAACATGTTTGTCATAAAGAAAGCCGTTTTTTGTTTTCATCAAGTTTAAATATATTACAATAACGCCACTAACATAGCCTGGGCTACCTGTCAAGTTGCTCTTTGTTCAAATGCTGGTAAAAACTTGTTCAATAAGAAACTTGGCTAGAACATTTAGTACAAACAAAGATATATGAAATTATTACAAAGCTAATAACAGCTCAAGAAATGACCTGCTTTCATGTTAGAATTATTCAACCATATAATTTCCAGAAGTCTAACATTTTAGTAACAAGCTCCCTTCCTGACCCCCCCCCCCCCCCCTCCTCTCCTATGGTTGTTAGAGGGCTTATGATGATTGTTATCTACTGATATAGAAGACGTTTAACTAGTCTTATCTTATTTTGGTGTTTTAGATCGACTGAAACTTTCAAGTTCACTGAAGGTGTTTCGTGTTGGATGTTCCCAGAACATAATTACTTTGACGTGAATCTGTCGTCAGCTTTGTGGTTGTAGAACAAGGTTCAACAGAGGGAGAGTGCCAAAGGCAGCCAAGAAGTGGCTTATAAACCAATTCAAGTCCCTTATGTGAAACAGACTCTCAAAAGCTTTGAAGCTTTAGACTGAGAAATGCAAACCTTGTGAACCAGCATGCAATTAATGGCGACGAATCGAAGTAAGAACTTTGGTTGGTCAGGCATTGTTTTAATAGAAGAGAGTATGGAAACCATATTTGATATTATATCCTTTGAATTAAAATTCAATTGCACTACATTAGTGAAAAATTTTGCAGGTGTATGATTTGTGATTCAACTTTGTCCTTGGTTTGAGCTTGTTTTTCTTTGTTTCAAACTCGTTATCAACTTAACATAACCAAAAAATAAAACAAAGGAAAATAAAATTTAAACCAAGGATAAAAATCCCCAAATGAACCACAACGTATATCATTTGTTTATTTAACTTTTGGTAAACATTTTTGTATAGACATGAGGATGTTCTAAGGAAACGGGTGAAAAACAAAAATATTTACATCTGCTGCTGGAACTGTCAATATGTTGAAAAAGGCCAAGTCAAAGTGGACTAAAGGGGGAAACTATCGCATTTTCGATAACTATGTTAAAAGAAACCAGAGTTTCATCATTAAATATTATCGTCATTTTTTAAACAACCTTTTTTTTTAGTCAGGTTTCCTTGGCATTTGACGTATTCTGCGTACACATTAGTTTTGCACCGATCAGCCTCCTGGTGCAAGTCTAGAAAGTAGTTAAAGTTTCAACTACACGAAACTTGGACAGCTTGCAGAGATGAAAATTGAACTGCAGTATGTGGTTGATATGCAATCCTTAAAACAGAGCCGAAGTTGACCTGTAATATTTGTTTGAATGTATGAAGATGATCTGTAATACTTGGATGGTTTTTACATTAGGAGTTTGACTTTTGTTTCCGAAAACCAAGTACAGCTAGGGGAAGTTTATCTAAAAAATTTGCCTCATTTCTACCTAAGTCTTAAAACTTTGTTTCCGAAGTTCGTGTACATGTACAAGAGACGAAAATGTTACGCAATATTTGCATGGTTGATCTTCACATTCAGAGTTCAACTCTTGTCTCAGAATTTCAGGTACAAGAGATGAAGTTGCTACCCAGTGTTTAGTTAAATTTTACATCCTGTGTCCGAATTTCGGGTACAAGAGATAAAGTTGGTACGCAGCATTAAGTTAATTCTTATATTAAGAGTTCAAC
>JAOBAT010075910.1:0-20615 GCA_026413305.1 Hydrozoanthus tunicans | reverse complement strand
AAATAGACTGGTCTGTCAAAACGCCGTGACACAGGCCCATTATGGGAGTTGGACGCTCCTAGTTATGGGCTCCTGGTGTTGTTGTTGTTGTTACTTTTATTAGAGTGGTGGTAACAATGATGTTACTTGCTGTTTCTCATCTTAGACTCGCCAGACCTGCGCAACAAGGAGCGAGTAAGCGAAATGCAGACCAAAATCAGCAGATGCCTGAAGGATTACGAGGATAAAATCCATCCAAACAAGGTCAATAGATATGGCAAGCTGCTCCTTTGTCTGGCCACGTTGCGATCTGATGGTGAAAAAGCCTTGGAAAGCTACATCACTTTGGAGTTCTTTGGTAAACTAGACATTCCTCCGCTGGTAGCGGAGTTGCTAGGTTAAACGGTTCGAGACAACAAAAGTTATAATTCCTTGGATGCATGAAAGCTTTCGTTTGGCTCGGCCACTGGCTGACCAGTAGGTTGTGCTTGTTGTTTTGACACTGACGCCAGACAGCTCTGAGTTTTAACACAATAGACGAGTCCATTTTGATTCAGCGCAGCAGCTCTAGAGTCATCAAAGGTCAATTACTTAGAAACCTCAGAATAAGATAAGAAAATAGCGAAAATTTTATCTTAAGTGGAACAAACAATTTAGAATACACGATTCCTACTTATTGTAGGGAAATAAGATTTTGGACATCTTTTGCTCTTGATGTAGAGAGACAAGAGAGTGAACAGGCCGAGACGGGGGGTCTTGATACAATATACTGTAATACTCGATGTAAACGTTACTACCTAGAGTTATATCTCCTGAGTTCGGACATAATTGGAGTTTTTTTAACTGGTACAGCGATATTCATCAGTACAAGATGTGTAATCCCCAGAGAGGTCTTGCTAAGGGCAAGGCAGACTAAAAAGATAAATCTCTCTTATTACCAGCCTGTTGTATTGGTAAATTCTCCAAACTGGAACACTTACTTACCAGTTTAGGAGAATTTTGCTTTTGATCTAGTTTGATCAACTCCCATATTCTCATTACAAAGTGACTTTATTCGTAAGTTTAATGCAAGGAGAAGCTACAAGTTGATAAGATGGCTGCAACTGAAAGAATTCCAACTCAGTCTACCACCGGAAGTAGCCAATGTAGCGGCGCATTTTGGAAGGGTAGGGACTGGGGCAAAGAGAAGAGAGGAGAGAATGCAAAGAGAGAGAGGATAAAAACGTCTTCTTTCCCGATTCCCTCTGTTACAAGCTCTCCTAATTTGGGCCTCTACGCAGGCTAACCGGAAGTCACTACCTGGCTAATTGAAACATTGTAGAACCTCCCGAGGGTGACCAATGAAGGTTTTGTAAATTCTCACAAATTATTTCCTTAATATTTCTATGAATATTTTTGGGGAATTTCGTACTTCATCTTCGAATGTTTGTTATGGACGATCAAATTTCATATTCTCACAACCAATCAACTTATTTTTGTTGATACTGCAAGGAGAATTTGGATGTTGACAAACAATGAAGAACGGAAAATTTAAATCTCGAAAGGGAGGTTAAAATAAATCATCAGGTACAAAGATTTGTTTTAATCTTCATCAACTTTGTTCATCCGTCTTCCTTTCAATGTATACTGCCTTGTTTGATAATATATCATTCAAATTTGGCTAATTTTCAGAAACATAGCCATTTCAGTGCTCGCCAACTTCGTACCCGGACCGCCCAGAAGCTTAGCTCTAGGGGATATTGGGAACGAGGCCGAGTGGTCACTGTTTTGTTTAAGTAATGGTCCGTGTAAGAAGTAGGCAACCTCCCATTGTTCTGCGGCAATTCGCTTTTCCCAAACCAGAATGTTCGCATTTTCATACTGAAAATAAATTCAACCAGTGTACAACATAGTTTTAAAGTAAAAAGCATTAAAACTCTATTTTAAAGTAATGTTTCTTTTGTGCTACAATAATTTAGCCAATCATAGAACTCAAGAACAGAAGCAAAGAAAACCTTTTAACTTTCAATGTTCCCCACATGGAATTTCCTTAAATTCAAAAATAGAAATGTTTTAACTAAGAAGGATTGAACGAGTGTACGGGAAATAAATACATGAGCTTACTCATGAAGATACGGTCAATTTTTAAAGCTTAGCCAATCAGATCAACAGTTTAACATTATCGCAATTAGCACCTTTTTGCATTCCATTGCCGTTGACCTGCCTAGTTCTTACTCGGACCGCTACTTAAAAGTCGATATTTTGTTGTATTTAGTGGCCATTACAGCGTTTTTCTAATGGAAATTGTTCTCGTTTCAGTCCTTTATGGGGCACACTAGCGTTGATTGGCCGAATTCTGTCTCATTTATTCAACAAATTTGAGACTGAACCGAGTATAATTTGCAATAGAAAAATGGTGTCTTCTTCAGTTTTATTTCTTTAACCCTTTTCTTCCTTAAAGTAACGAATTTAAAATTTGTTATAGCTGATTTTCCGTTCATATTTTGTGAAAAGGGTGGAAGAAGTTCGCCTCGGAGAGGTCCTGGTTGATCAAACTTTATATTCTCAAAAGTCAACAAGTTATTTTTTTGTTCAGATAATGTAAAGATAAGTTAAGATGTTAGTAAACTTTATTGGAATAAAAGGGTTTTATCAGTCTTCAGGCTGCGAAAGAGATCTTTCTATTCTTGAACGAATTTTCTTTCTGTCAGTCAGACTAATTAAGGGGGAAGGGGATGAATTGGCTGGCGGATCGACGGGTTTGACCTAGAAAAGCCACAGATCGTCAAAAAACTGAACGAGTTCGCGGATCCTGCAAAAAGATCGGTTTTGAAATCGGCAGCGGATTTTGAGTACGTTTATTTTCGAATTGCGGATCTTAAATTTGCTAGGAACGCGGTCTTTTTGCTGTGTAGTGAAAGTGGGCGCTTTGTTCCCTCTGTCAAAAGTAGCCACAAGTTTCCGATATAAATTTATAGAGTTGCAAATAATAGTGTCTAAGTTAAAAGTTGTTGAATTTGCAAAAAAAATTGATTTGCAATTTTTATTAGTTGCCGCTACTTTGAATGTGTAAAAACATCGAAAATATTTTATGGCATAAAAGCCAACATGCCAATAGCTTTAAATGCGTGGCAATCATGAACACCCACAAGACGCGGACTGACAGACGGCGGCTGGTGTGACGTTGCCAATAATTTTTCTTCCAGAAATGAGAACATACAGGAACGGAATTTCGGAACATTCTCCAAGCAAGATCTTTGCCATGTAAAATGAACCAGTATAATTTCAACTGAGTTCCAGGCAGCGCAGCCTTCACGTGCACGGGACTAAAATGTTGTTTATTTTACTGATTCATCAATTCATTCTTGAGTTGAAGAAGCTAATAAACTACGAATACAAATGAGATGATATTTTTGGCATTTTCAGCGTTTTCTGAGACTGTACATTTCAAAATTTACCGGGGAGCATGAGTTCGCACCTTTGGTGCTGTTGGCTAGCGCTTTGTTTTTTATTGTTAAGAACACGTTTAATAAGAACAGCGAGGCTCAAATCGCCCGAAAAATAAGAACAAATTAAAAACAATTTGAGGCTGAAATGAAAATTTTTAAAAAGAAATTTAAAAAAGGAAAAAGCGGCAAAATCAGCGTAAAAAAGATCTTAATAACATCAAAAAGTAAACAAGAACAAATTCGCATGTAACTTATAATTTAATTAAATACAGTAAATGTAATACCATTGAAATGACGTGTCTTGCGTGTACACACGCTCTTGAACCAAAACCTGGGCATACATAAAACACCGGAAGGCCTTTGCAGTGTGAAGAAAGTGTCCGTGGAGTTTAAATTGTGGACAGATATAGATTTAATCAAAATCACGTGATTCCTTTTGAGTAAAAGGAGACAGCCATCTTGAGAGTAAATTCGTCGCGCTCTTCTTGGGAACTTAACTTTATTAATCTATCTTTATTTCGTGTTTTGGAGTTCACATATTGAGAGGAAATTCGTCGCGCTCTTCTTAGGAACTTAACTTTATTAATCTATCTTTATTTCGTGTTTTGGAGTTCACATATTGAGAGGAAATTCGTCGCGCTCTTTATGGAGAGAACTGTCTGCCTAGCTGTGGACCAACTCGTAAATAACGAACCGGGATTTGATAAATAATATGCTTTTTGCTCATTGTCATAAAAAAACTGTGGCAAATGAACAGGGCAATATTGAATTGCAGTTCCATACTCATAGAAAATGTTACCCAAATATGAATTAGAATTGGCTCTTAGCCCTTTTGATTAGCTTAGGTTTTATTTTTAGATCTTTCTATTTCTTTGTAATCCGCCTTTCAAAAATGTAACGGATTATTTTATCAAAATTGTGAGTAGCTTACGGTGTTGTCTAATAAATAGAATATTTGGGCATAACTAGCTTCGTCCTCATGTAAACCTTTTGTTCTTCGCGGTTACTCGACTACTTTGCTTTCAAGATGGCGCACGAGCAGTTTCTTGGCGGGAAAGACAAATTCAGGTTAACGATGGCGGACACATTCGACTCAGTCTCCTAAGCTGAAGAAACCGCGTGGGTTGTTCCGACTACTGGAGGTTGGATGTAAGTTTAAAATTTAAACTAGTAGTTCTCAATGAGAAGGGAAGTGCTCGAGATTGGGGAATTACGTACTGTGTTAGGCTTCTCTGCAGACGTCTGTCTTTTGGGTCTCTTTTATGGCGCATTTTCGGCTTTTAGAAGATTCGGTCTTTTCGAGAAAAGAGTATTATGGTTTTCCTGTGGTCCACGTGGGCAATCCCGAAGAAACGCCGAGTTTACCGACGGCAATCCGAAGGGTTTTGACAACGGCCCGAAGAAGCGCAGAGGATACCATGGACAGAACCCAAAAACACGCTCTAATATCTTGGCGAACACATTGGTCATGAATCCGACTGTTGAACGAAGGCTCGAAGAAGCGCCGAGGACACCATGGACAGAACCCAAACTGAAATGCGCTAATATCTTGGCGAATACGTGGCTCATTGAGATTGTCGAGATTAGATCTGCTCTCGCTACACTCGAGCAATTATGCCAAGTTGAATTTTTCAGGGAAAATTTTACTGCAAAGTCAAGACATTTTGGGTTTAAACGACAACAAAATAACGAGATTCTGCTTGGAAAACTTGGGGAATGTCTGTACATGTTTCGTAAATTAACTCCTCTAATCAGGCCTTGCTAGCCGGGAACACACTAGACGATTTTATACGTCGATCGCTGCGATTGGCGAAATTCGCTCAAATTCATTTACTGTGTCACCTACTGCGATAGAATATTTCGCTGATCGCAGCATCTGGCGTATAAAATCGCCTAGTGTGTCTCGGGCTTAAGTCATTAAAAGAACGATTTCGGCGATTGAGTACAAGATTCAGTGTTGTTGATGTTCGGCCACGAGTGTGAACGGGGTACGAGGACGAAGGTGCTCTGCCTTGGGTCCTTTTTTATCCCGTTTACCAACCGATCTAGTTTAGTAGATTGCTGAATATTTACTCAGTTGTTTTAAAAAGGATACAGGTACCGTTTACTAAAGGGTCTAAAAGCGCTTGCTTCTCGAACGAGTGTTGTCGAAAAACAGCCCGAGTGTGGAAACCTTTGTCAGGCAAGATGAAAGACTGGCCATGAAATTAAATTTGTTATCATCCTTCTCATCCGTATTAAAACTTGATAAAACACAATGTGGCAGCCGGATTTTATTTTTCATATCGAAGTTGTACATGTCTAGCTCATCTTGTAGAGGCAGTTATCGCATCAATAGCGAGCGAACTTTTTAATGACTTGACTGTAAATTGGCATAAATTAAGCAATCGAAACAACCCACGCGATTTCTCGCCACCTGAACCCCTGTAAATTTAGTCCTTCCCGTTTCTAGGCACTGCAGTGTGTCGCCTACTAATTACTATACTGTGATGTACTTCACTCTTTTTAGTTTATAATTGTTCTCTAATATTTCTGAATTAGGGCCACCGAAGTTTTAGAGTTCTGCAGTTAAATATCAGTTCTATCTAGCATCAAAAGCTAGAAGACTAACAGACTAAGTGAAAGAAACTCCTAACATAAACGTAAAAACGGAAGAAAAATAATCGTTTTTAACTAAATAACGCGTTCAGTTAATTTAACTAAAAAGTTTTGAGAAAAATTGAGAAATGCTTTCTGTGTTTAAGAATTTTTGCGCGTATCTTTTTTTCCAATTCGACGTTGAAATATCGCTAGTTCTAGCTTTCGACTACCAAAACTTTTGAGTTGAAGTATAAGGCAAACTTTGGCTCAATTAAGTGTAATTTAAAGCTCGTTTAGATATCTGACTCTATTAAGCAACTCTCTCAGTTGTTTTTTTCGCTTCTCAACCACGCAACCAATATCGTGAACTCAAAGTAAGAAGATAAATATAGATTTCTTTGTTTTCTTTTGTTATAAGTTGTCTTTCTTACGTAGCACAGTTGCCACAGAGTCAACATAATCAATTTGAGGAGTTTTCAAAACAAATACAAATCATTTGATCTTCCACATTCTACGAACTTCCAGCTGAGTTATAAAGAATGAACTAGTCGAGGGTGAAAAGAAAACCGAGCTGGGAAATTTAAAATTTTACGTAAGAGCGCAGTTGGGGTGAAAACTTAACTGCTGTTATTGTCTTTTCCTATTGTTAATTCAGTTGTCTGTTATTCTATTTGGCCTTTACGAAGCAGTCGCAACCAGGCCTTAAATTGGCCAACGGCTGATGTGTGCATTGGGCATAATATATATGATAAATTTTTAATGGCGGCCGTTGTTATCTCTCAAATAGGGGAGGCGAACAGGAGTAAAACAACTATAAATGTTTAGAATTAAGAGAGAGGTTCATAAAGCACGAGCGCCCATCATCGAGAGTAAAGTTCTTCCATAACAAGTGAGTGGGTTTTTTTAATAGATAAATTCAATTCTTTTCTCTAAGTTTCCAAAGTTGAAAACGCGAAAACCACTTCTATATGACTTGGTTCGAACACAAGAAGATATAGGCAAAAGTTTAACTTCACTTTTTATCAGTTTTCAGTTTTTAAAAAGCATTAACTACATACGGGGACTATTTTTCAAAATTTTAATTTTATTTTCGGTTTCGTTAGGTCAGTCACATGAATTTTTCTAAGGCTTCTTTTAAGCGTTTGAAAGTTTTAAAAGTGTCATTATTTAAAGCATTATTACAGGTATTGAACAATCATGCTTAATACATTTGTATTTGACAAGTTTTTCATGAGCTAATACTTGTATTAGAAATGTGTTTTAATGTTAAAATTTTCTATCCACCTTATATACATGTACACTTCTTCATGTTCGAGAAATTGCTCCGGTCAGACCTTAAGAGGCTGTCCGCCTAAAAACCGACCAACGAGTTTTCGCGTCAAAAATAGATTTCCCTGATTTTTTGCAGGTAAATTAGCAATTCATTGTCAAGTTCTAAAACCGACTTCTTTTGTTTCAAAACTCCTTATTACGAAAAATATAAACAAGTAGCTGACTTGAGGTGAACGGCCTTGAAATCGCCAGTGTTTTTAAAAATTTTTTTATCAGAGAACGTTTTTTAAAATATTTTATAGTTTTTCTTAAGTACTTGCTCAAATAGCCCGTACGTGTTACGTGTATCAGTTGCCAGAACATTCTAACGTTTAAGTTAATATGCATTTAAAGTGAACAAAAACAGAAATTGAGATCTTTTGAGACAGGAATAAATTTTTTTTTCGAGCCAGCGCGAGTTTCTTACAGGTACGATTTTCATAAGTTCTTGCATCAGTGACCAACAAACAACTCTCAGTGTCAGTGACAAGAAACTTGTGATATATAACTAATAAAAAACTGCAAGCATCTGAGTTGAACAAATATATCAAAACCCAGGCACCGTGAAATACTGATCAACAGGACAAATCTTTTGGTCAAAACCGTGGAACGCAAAAACTTCGAACTCAACTTTTTATATATCGGGTACTCCGTTTGGTCTGGGACCTTATTTATATATCATACGTCAATCAAAATCAGATATGTTATTAACGGGAATAAAATCTACGCCTAACGTGAATGGTAACTGACATCATTCCGGAGCAAGTAGGAGAAATGCTGCACTCTTTTCTCGTAAGAATCACTTTTGAAATAATAACGTCAAGTTAAAGTGCCAGTACGATGAAAATAAAAGTATTTTTTCTGTCTCATATTCTTTTTTATGATGTTAAAAAGGGGCTCGTGTAAAAAAAATAGTTGAATATTTTTCTGTGCTACAAGAAATAAAGCTCCAAAGTTGCTCACTTTTGACAGCAGTGCGTGATCGCTATGTTCAGCGGCAATGTCATGATCGCCATAGCAACCTGGAGTTGTAACGTTTTACTCACGCGTGAACTAAAAAGTAGTAAGCTCATAGCGAAAAAGGTTGGAAATATCTCTCTTTTCGACTGAATTATCATGTTTGGCAATGGAAATAGTTCTGAAAATGTCTGACGAACAAACCTTCCTTAACTTTACTGAAATTTACTAACGCTAGTGAAAGCTGGTGGACACGTGTTAAGTATAAGACGTAATAGATTTCTTGAATACATTAACTGTCAGCTTTTCTTTGGTCACGCTGTTTAATGAATTCAACTCAAAAACTCTAACTCTAAATTTCTCGAATTTTCCACGCCCTAATGAAAAATGGCTTTGGACTATGGTTATTCAAGGCATATTGACCAATGTTAGGGAAAAATATCCGAATGTTCAGGTTTGAATGAAGTACGGCTGAGAACTTTACGTTTTCTCGCCTTTCTTGTTATGTTACTGCGCAACATTGTGGATCAATTCATTTTGTTTCTTTACTTTTTTATTATGGGTCCGGAACGTTTGCGCTTGAGAGAAACAAAAAACTAGTAAATCTTTTCGAGAGTCCCGTTGTTATTATAAAGTTTTTTTTTACTTTTTTAAAAAACATGTGCACCACATTACGTATCACTATGTTAAGAACTATGTAAAGGGGATTGCAGTTAGATTTTGGGGGATAAAAAAAGAGAGTTGAAATTCAGTTTTGAAGATGAAAATTTTTGAAGGAAAGCACCAAATTGTCTCACCTGACCATTCGCACAGTGAAGCTGCTGCGGTTTGGGGAATTTTAGGCTTTTCTCTATCAAATACTTATCTCAAAATTAATTATTCAGTCAACTTCTCTACAAATCTCCCCAAATTCAAAATTCCTAAAAACTGCCAGTTACAAATTCTGTTATTTCCCTCAAAACTTATCATAAAAAATGGAAAAAAAATTAATTTGTTTCTTTTTATTTAATCTGCGATTGTAATCATCGGATCTTTTCAAAAACTTTTAAACTAGGGACGGCGATATCGGCAAAGCATCATTAGAAAGAGTGTTGTCCCGATGTTGCCGTAAATATCCCGCCTCCCTCCCTTTGGTATGCCGCATCCGGTCAAGGATGCCGGACAGTTCACGTCTCTCACGTCCCCTCCCCCCTCCCCTCCCCCCTCGGAACTCATCCTTCCCCCAGTCTATTCCCCCGGGGCTTGACACTTATACAGCTGGGCATAAACGTTAAGGAAGGTATTTCATTACTTACTTCATTTGCCAATATTTCACATGAAGATTTTTGAATGACATTTTGGATAAAAGAAAGGCTGATGCTCAAGGGTACAAACACACGAAATTTTCATCTGTTCAGTATGCGCAATTCTAAGAAAACACCAAATGTTAGATTGGTCAGACATTGATCGATTTGGGCTAAAAGTTTTGACATATCACTGTAAAAATAAATTTAGACATAAAATTTTAATCGTTTTGCAGTTTTGACTTTATGAAGTTTTAAATTTCACGCCGAATAATGATTTTAAACTCGCTCATTTTTCCTAATGTAACAAATGTTTCGTTTAGTTTCAGCAAAACCTAAAATCTCTTAGATATCTTCGTCCGCTCGATCAAAAGTGAGCGTGTTCTCAGTAAAGAGATAGATTTATAGAGCATTAAAAAATAAACCTCAATCGTTGCTTTGATGTTAAGAATATAAATAGCTCCGTGATCAAAAACATTTGTTTTCGCAATTTGTGGTGCTTCGAAGATTGTTCGTGACTATTCTTTAACACCAACGAGTTATAAATAATCGAAAACCGACTTCCTCAATCAATTTTATCAGGAGTTTGGTGAGTTCATTGACGCACTTCGAGTCTATTTCAGTCCAGTCCCTGCGTGTGGGAGTAAACAGCGATTAATTGATTATTTTTGTTGGGAAACAAAACGATAAATTTTTTTTTTACACTGATCTGAAGAATGAATACTGCCCGAGAAAAAGTAAAGTAAGCCACGAAATATATGGTTAGTTTTCCAAACCATTTCGCATCTTTCTTTAGGAGAAACAATATTAAATCAAGCTTAGAAGGTTGAAGCTAGTAATCATTCGTTAATTAAGTTCTAAAGAGGGTTTCCGAATTGTTATTATATTTTCATTAATTGCGCGAAATAATGAAAGGATGCTATGTTCCCATAGCAACCACGAGAACTCTTGAAAGACTTTCGCCATTAATTAACACCCTGACAAAACCCTTTTGAGTTTTCTTAGTGTAGAGATCTGCACATAAAAACCTACTCAAACGAAATGTCACAGTGGTTTAACGGCTTTATTAAGATTTTGTTTCGAGTTTAACTTACTGATAAACAATGAGTTTAAATTGGGTAGCGCTCTTTTCGGAAGACAGTACTTCACTACCACTCGTGGCACAGCCGGGTTGTCAGGTGTTTGCCAAACAGCAGTCAAATAGATTTCAAGACAAGAATCTTTTTTTCAGCCGTTAGTTTTGGCTACAGAGGTTTAGTTATCGGCACCTATACATACCTTAATATAACTCTATCCGCTTACATTTAGTCGTAACGGGGCATTCTGAAATTGTTGTAGCAGGAACTTAAAGCCTGAAAACGACCTTTAGTAAGAGCAATATAATTATTGTAGTTAGAAAAACTGAGTGGCCAACAGATCTTTAAACTTCCTACTATGAAGAAGGCTGGATGTAATATACGCTTGAATAAAAAATTGTAAATATCTTTCCCCTAGTTAGACTTAAAAATCGCGACCAGCATTAACTGGCTCGTCCGACACTTGACTTTATAACCAGAATTTTTTCTTTTTCATGCAAAATAAATGTAAAAAGACTTGCATTGAAAGACGCGCGCGTTATCATTCCTTGCCAAAAGCTTGTGAATGACAGCGGCATATGTAATCAGTCAAGATTTAAACTGTGAATAAAAAAGAAAGCTGATTAGGAATTATAGCTTTGCTAAGCCTCTTGAAAAAAAAGTTATTTCTAAATCTGTCTTAAAACGAAACAGTTATGTTTGTTTTTTAGGCCGCATGCATGTAGGTTGATGAAAATGAATGTTCTTTTGTATATAATCAAAGTTTTTAGTTCATTTAAAAACTCTAGGTAAAAAAAGAAAAACTAATAGTTAGTTTTGCTAAACCTCTTGAAAAAAGTTATTTCTAAACTTGTCTTAAAATTAAGCAGCAAAGTTTGTTTTCAGTGGCCAGTGAAATGACGAAAATGAAAGCACGGCAAACTTGCATGTTTTCTTGTAATCAAGTAGCGAGCTCATTTTTAAACTCTTAACAAAAGAGAAAAACTAAGAATTAGTTTTGCTAAGCCTCTTGCAAAAAGTTTATTTCTAAACTTGCTGAAATATGAAGCAGAGCTTGCATTTTTTTCCGGCTAAGGTAAACAGAATATGGTTAGAACTCAATCACTGCGCTCCAAAAAAAATAATGACACCGTTTTGGTTTATGGGAAATGTCAAATAAACTTTGTGTTTATACTTGCTTAATATATTGGGTCGAGTTGAGAAAATAAAAGAACCTAGCCCAAATTGAAAACTTTCATACGAATAATAATATTCTCTATACGCTAATTTATTTTTTAGTGTTTACATATCTGAAACAATGATTTAAATCGTATAAGCTTGGTGGACGAGTATTTTGTGTTCTACATATGAAGTGGCGTCTTTTTTATAGTTTCTAAAAAGGCAAAGCACTTAAGTTCATTTATCAGAAATATGCTAGTTTCATGACACACGCATTTTTATTACACTGTGTAAAGTTAACATTCTAGTTTAAATAGAAGATTTTTCAAAACACACAAAGAAATATATGTGATTTCAAAGAACTGCCTAAACTCGCCAAAGGCAGAATAGAATTCTTTACCGCAAGCGCCCTTAAATTTGTTAATGAATTTTTCATCCCTGTGTTACTGAATAAATTGCAATGAATCGTGCTTAAATTAGAGGAAGTAATAATTTGTCAGTGATATTATTTAATAATATTTGTTCAGGAAATCTTCACCTAATTTTTTCGTTTGTCTAAGATTGCATAGCGCCCTGCATGTTGCTTAACAAGCCGGTGCAACTACGGTTTTGTAATCAAACAAAACCAAATTAAACGTAGTGAAGAGCGGATGTAATATTATGACACTTGTATTTTGCTTACATAACGCAAAGCATGCAACTTTAACTATTTACAGTGAAATGCAAAATCGCTTAAATGTTTTTCATTTTGCCCCATTCGACCTACGATAAAATTGTAGCAAAAAGACATTACAGAAATATTTCGTTTATGTTGATTCACCTCAAAATTTAATACTTAAGCGCTCACAAATATATTGAGACGGACAGAAAATCAATTTGTTCTTGTTTTGACAAATTTACTTCGATGTGGCAAAATATACTTAATTGCAGCGTTGCCACATAATGTAAATGATGGATTTTTCTGTTATTGATATCAGACCTACTCGTTCAACTTTCAAATAGTTTTGCTATTATCAGAAAGAATCTACTTTAATCTTTTTACACTTTGCTATTGCTTTCAAAGACTTCAGGTAACGTTCAAGTTTCAACGATTGCTGTGTATATAGAATCACCTTCATCGTTCAAATATATCGCTTGCCCACTGACTGAATCAGATATATATTTGTTTACATAATTTTTAGGAAGTCGAAATTATCCTTCTTATGTCTACTGAATAAATATTTTTTGCTAAAAGCTAATAACAACTCAGATTTATTTTTCTATCCTGTGGCGCTTTTCCGCCCGCGAAATGGATCACCTCGGTCTGATATCGCAAAATATATCAGTGGACTGCAGATGTTATCGAGAAGTACTCCACACCTTGTCCTCTCTTCTCGGTGATATTCTATAAACTAAGCTATAATATTCTTTTTATAACAGATCTTTTTAAATAGATTTCTGATTTCTAAAGGGACTTTGGTTTAAACTCCATTGATTCTGCTTTCAAAACAAACCTGCTCTGTCTGATGACGTCATATTCCTCAACATTTGTTATTTTACAAAAACAGGTGAAACCAATCGCGGGGCGTCGTCCAATCAGAGACGCGCCTTCTTAATCCATCACTTTTATTTGCGATTTTTAATGATATTACAAACCCCAGAAAAGAAACGAATTAAAGGCAGATAAACTAGAACAGAACAGCGCTTATTGTGCGCAAGCTGTCGAAGGCAGAACGGATAATCATCTCGCGCTTAAATACCAATTGAAACCACTATGCTGCCTTTTCAGTGTGATTTCTTTGAAATCACCGATTACTGTTGCTTAATTTCTGTCAACTGATTGGTCTTAATTGGTCGTGTTTCTAATCCACAGGATTCTGTAATAACACCCGCTTCTCCAGGTGATACGACTCAGTAACACGTCATTTAAACCAAACGTGGGCACTCTTATCATTTCTTCATAAATTCAGCGCCTTGTAGCTCAGCGCAGAGAGGGACTGGCAGAGCCCGGCGAAACTACAATCATTCACTGTCAATAGCAAGACGAAGTGACTAGTTTTGTGACAGTTTCAGAACTTTATAGGGCAAAAACAAACGCACATTATCAAGAAACCAGATTGAAATGTCAATGAAGAGAATTCTACTATGGACGGCGCCTAGGTGTGTTTCAACCGCTTTTGAACGCTCAATTATGACTCTAAAGAATTCTAAGATTCTCCATGAGCCCTATTCAACTGCCTATTACTTTGGGCCCGAGAGGCAGAGCGCAAGATATCTCACGACGCCTGTCGACGAAAAGGCGACCTATCGAGCGGTTAATATGGCGTTACAGAAGGAATACGACGGGCAGGACTTCCTATTCTCCAAGGATATGGCATACTGTGTAGAGAACAAGTTTAACTTGTTCCTTGAGGAGGGGTTTAAAGATTTTGAACACACGTTCTTGATCCGTAACCCCGTAAAAGCGGTGTACTCTCTGTACAATCTATCGACAAACCCAAAACTGACCGGGTGGGACTACTTCGAGCCAGTGGAGGCTGGGTTTCAACAAATTTACGAGTTATACGAGTTTCTACAGAAACATATGCTGAGGGCATCCATTGTTGTGGATGTCGATGACCTGCTGGCGTTCCCAAACGAAACTATGATGAGCTACTGTGAGGCGGTTGGAATTCAGTATGAGCAGAAAATGACAACTTGGGAGCCTGGGCCGATTCCGGAGTGGGATGTATGGGCGGGTTGGCATGACGACGCTCTAAAAAGCTCGGGTTTTCACCGCAAGTCGTCTACCAGTAAGAAGAAAGAGCTCGAGTTGAACGATCTGCCAGAAGAGGTTTTAACAACCATTGAGAAAAGCAAAATCTATTATGACAAACTCTACGCGTCCCGCATACGGCCCAAAAATGTCGCAACAGCGTAAAAGGAAACAAAAGGAAACAAACTTCTCGTGTTATTTATCATGGTAGAAAACATCTTGCTTTATAAAGCTCCAGTAGAACTGCATAACTGTTACATGGAATTACATTCGCGCGAAAAATATTCAAGTTTTTCTTTATTCTCAATATGTGCGGCTTCCATACTCTTAACTAGCTCGTTGCCATTCTAGGCTGAGGTTTAATATAGAACATTATTAGTAATGTGCTAATGAGTAGAGTATAACTTATATAAAAAGAATATGAAAGACATAGAACAAAAATTGATTGTTTGAGTTACCACTACAAGAAATTACTTCTCAAAGCTATGAACAAATATGTTAAATTAAAAATTAAGGTAAGTTTCTGTCTACGAGGGAGTTAAAGAAACTCACGGGAAATTGTACGTAAATTAATTGACAGAACCACAGTTGTGTCACTCGGCCAAGCAACGAAGCAAACTTTCAGTTTCACCGTAATTTAATGAATTATGGGAAAAGGAACCCGTACAACTCTCCAAGCCATTAGATGAGTGATTTTTCTGTATCAAACTGAAAACTATCGTTCTTTTTTATAGAACTAATAAACAACAACAAATACAGTACGTTCTCGGTTACGTCAATTTTGTTCTGCTTATAAGATTTGTTTTGGAAAATCTCTTTTTGCTAATAACGTGGTTTCACTTAGTAAGATGGCGTGTCTCTTGGACAAGCTGACAACGACTTGACATACATGTTTAAGTTTCAGTTTTCTGTTAAAAAACTAAAATGTATTCTGCTACGAGGTCAAAAGCTGTTCTAGATTCCTATTCTAGTAATAGTAACATACAATCAAAACACGAGAAAGCGTCGGAAAAAACGTCAAAGGGACGAAAACGAAGCTATCAAGTTTAAAAAGGTAAACGTACTATTAATTTTCACGTGCTATTTTGGATGAGAAGAGAATATAGTGGTTTATTTTTTTACATAGATTTTTATCTTTCAATTACAACACAAGAAATTAAAACAGAATCCCGCATCCATTTAGTAAAGATTATTCTCAGCAAGACGCCGCTTAGTACCTGAAGGAATTAACGATGTAGTGCATATTGAAAGTGTTTCATGTCATTCGTCAGTATAGGGTGTGTTATAACTGTTAATCGGATAATCTAAAATCAAACTTCTGCTATAATATAAAATAGGAATTTATTACGTTTTGGAGATACGATATAAACCATGGGAAATCAGTACATAGTTGTGCTTTTTTATTTTGAAAAGATAAGTCAGCCGTAAACACATCTTACCCTCATTACGTATTGATATGTGGTTTTAAAGACTGAAAATATTGGAATGTTAAAATAATGATTAATCTAAAGGCAATAAAATCGTCGCTAAATTAATGGGCACTTTGGCAGTTGCTTAATTTTTAATTTAGAATCTAAAATGATTTTAATTTGTTAGTTTTTAATTGAAGGGAGAAAAATGAATTAGAATAATTACAAGTGCATGGGATATTAATCAGTTTTGATTTCGTAAACGTCCTATAATCCTGAGTACAGGTGTTTGACGCTTTTTTAGACCAAACAAATTTAAAATGAGGTGACATAATTTTTTTGACCAACATCAATGGGTCAAAAAAAACTGTAAATGAAAGAAAAAGCACTCGGCACCAAATTAAAGCTTAATGCACATAGTTTCCGACAAATGTCCTAGGGCTAAGGTTCTTTCCGGAAATTCCCCCAAAAAGCTCTAAAATTTTTTCAGCAATGTCCAAAGTTTCTTTTTTCCCCTAAATTAGAATTCCGACCTAAAAGTTATCTAAAAAAATATTATATCAAAGCGTGTTTCCAAGTCTCTAAGATACGTTTGCTCTTTTTTTGTTGTACTTGTGGACAATGGCGAGAGGCAACGCTTGTCAAACTGTCGTTGGTCAGCTACCGGGGATACCAAAATGTTTGGTTTTTCTCAAAATTGCTTCGTGAATAACTGCCGAGGGAATCTTCTTCCATAAGCTTTTTCCAAGCCCCGCCATTTTGCGTGGAAAAAGCCCTGGGAACGAGTTTGAAAATCACAGCTCGCACCAACCTCTCTCCAAGAGCTTTTCTCAGGCCCCGCCATTTTGCGTGGAAAAAGCCCTGGGAACGAGTTTGAAAATTTCAACTCGCACCAACCTCCCTCCAAGAGCTTTTCTCAGGTCCCGCCATTTTGCGTGGAAATGGCTCTGGGAACGAGCTCGCCAACTTTTCTCAGGCCCTGCGTGCAATTTTGCTAGTTCTATCTCAACTGCGTCTCGTGTAATTAAGACATTTTTTCAGGTAAAAAAGGGACGGTTCCGAGTGAATAGTATGTACGACCGGTTAAAAATTTAACCGGCACGGCGTGTAAACACAGCCCGAGAGACGCAGAGTTCTTGCGGTTACAAACTTACAAAAAGAGAAACACAATATTACCCAATTTAAAAAAGCCAAGCAGCTCATCATATATGTCTGGTTGGCGCTGTATACGAGTAAGTCATTTAATGCTATTGTTTAACTTGTGTCAAGTACGACGAGTAATAATTTTAATTTGCCGAAAACCTTATAAACTTAAAAGCTGCATTCACTTCAGCTTTTGTGTTTCCATGCATGCACAAGACATTCCGAGAACATAACCACGTGTTACTGATAATCCAAAACGCTTGATTGATTGCCATATTTGGGACAGTATCGAAATTATTAAAATAGCCAGCTTAGAACCCGGTGAACGCGCTAAATTTTGTCCTGGCACACCGGGTTGCAGGTTGCAAGTTACAGGTTTCAGGTTTGATGCTGAAAAAGTTCAAGAAAACTAAAAATGCACCAACTTTGAAGTTGATTAACTTGCTGCTTCCGGAGTTTCGAGTTTATATTCAGCGAGTGAGGATTATGTCAAGTACAATGCGTGAGGAATGTTAATTTGCCGAAAACCTTAGTTAACTTAAAAGCTGCATTCGCGCTTCAGCTTTTGTGTTTCCATAGAAAACGGAAATAGAATCCAAATATATCCAAATATGAAAAAAACTGCGGACTACGTAAAAATTCAAAGCAGAAAATTTATGAATTTTTCAAAACCTGCGAGTCGTTTTGTCTATTTGGAAACACGTTTAAAAGACGAATGACTTGATGCTGACATCGGCTCTAGTCTGTTCTTGCACACCTCGATATATTTCCGTTCGGGTTACAAACGTATGAGTTTGGAAAAGATAAACTGAATACTAATTTACACAACCTTAAGCGTTTTCTAAAAGCCTAGCAGCTCATTATGTATGGATGACTGGCGCTGTATACAAGTAATTTGTATATATTATAAACTTATAACGTATTTGTGTGCATTTTAATAGGACCGAGTTAAGTTTAACTATTTGCGAAAAACCTTATTTAAGCTGATATTTGCTCCAGTTTTGTTGTTTCCATAAAATCCGGAATAAAATCCATTTATTAATAATTCCACATATGAAAGAACTGCACACTATCTAAAAGTTCCAAATAGAAAAATTTACGAATGAATTCATCATGCATAACCAGTGAGTCGTTGAGTCGTTGAATCCGTTAAAAATTAGCTAATAAAAGCACAGAGTCTGATTTACCTCTTCCACACCAAGAATTGAACCTATCCAGGTATATGGATTATTGGACACAATACAAGGCTGTTTCAAAAGCAAAAAAATCTGCTGTCCTTTTTTCTTGTTTTATTCCTCCGTTATGGCTAATGAATAATTGTATTGAGATACAATTGATTCGATTGTTCGAACTTTCTGTAAGTTTCTCTCAATATTATTCATTTGAAGAAAGTTAAAAGTTTGAAGTTGACATTGATCAAAACTCGATCAAAATTCGAATATAGTCTAGGCCTAATGCATTGCGTTACTCTTCGGCTTTATACGAACTTCGTAGAGCTTATCATAATAGCTTCTGCTTGATTCAATGAGAGATATAACATCTTGTGGCAGGTCATCGAGGTTGGGTTTTGTTGAATGAGTTGTTGACTGAACCCTCCGATCAAATCCCGTGCTCTTGTTGATTGAATCGTACCAGCCGTACCACGTATCACCCCACTCCGGGATCGGACCCTTTTCCCAAGTCAACATAGATTCCTTGAACTTTATACCCACTGCTTCACAATATTTCTCCATGATTTCGAGCGGGAAATCAATCAGGTCATCAGCGTCGACCACAGCAGCTATTCGCAGTTTATTTCCCTCGAGGAACTTGTACAGTTCGTACATTTGACGAACGCCAGCCTCGACCGGCTCGAAATGATCCCAGCCAGTCTTCTCAGGGTTCGTAGTTAACTTGTAGAATGAACTAATTGACTTGGCCGGGTCTCGGATTAGGAACGTGTGCTCGAAATCTTTAAATCCATCCTCTAGAAACATTTCAAATTTGTTTTCTACACAATAAGCCATATCCTTAGACACAATGATGTCCTTGCCTTCATACTCTTCCTGTAATGACAGGCTGATAGAGGCATAGGTCGCTTTCGGGTCGGCAGGTGTCGTTTGATATCTCGAACTCTGTCGCTCACTGCCAAAATAATAGGCCAACGAGTAGGGCTCGTGGAACACCTTGGCAGTCGGTCGTGTTCTCACCGAACGCTCAAACGCGGTAGAAACACACCTGGGTGCTGACCAAAGTATAATTCTTTTGGTGGACGTCGACATTCTGTGAATTCACCCTTCATATATTCTACATAGTCGAGCGAGCACAGAGTAATCCGAGAACATAACCACGTGTAAGTGATAGTCCAAAACGCTTGATTGATTGCCATATTTGGTACAGTATTGAAATTATTAAAATAGCCAGCTTAGAACCCTGCGAACGCGCTAAATTTTGTCCTGGCACACCGGGTTGCAGGTTGCAAGTTACAGGTTTCAGGTTTGATGCTGAAAAAAACTACTTACTAAAAAAAAATTCAAGAAAACTAAAAATGCCTATTTTGAAGTTGATTAACTTGCTGCTTCCGGAGTTATGAGTTTATATTCAGCGAGTGAGGATTCAGGTTGTCTGCAACTGCTTATGCTATCCATCGGTTGACAGACACAAATTATGCGAAAATCCTTAAAGCTCAGAACAATATAAATACTGCAAATTCTTTTCAACAATATCACAGGCTTAATTTTTGTTTGTAGCAGTTATCAGGCATGGCATTCTTGTGTCGAGTGTATTCTTGTCAACAATATTGCAGGTCAGTTAAAATTGTCATTAAAATCGCTTAAAAAGGTTAGATAAAATGATAAACACTCTTCTTCAGGAATGATTGAAATTCTGCATTGAGCATATTTGTATAGCTTTAAGTTATTCCCGTGGCGAACAGTTGCGCGATTAAGCAGTTAACTTGTTTGTTTAAAGATGGGTCTTTAGTTTTATGAATAGGCCTTCGACAGTTTTTCGCTTCATATAACTGTGTGCCGGGAACAATACTTCCATGAAAAAGAATGCGATGGAAAGTGCCTCAAGTGTCTTGCTGGTTCTGAATTGTGCGCTGAATCATTGTGTTCTGCAATTCTGGTTTAGAAATTTCGCATTGTTTCTCCGACGTAATTATCTCCACAAGAACAATCTCCTTGGTATACTACGTCTGAAGGATATTTATTTTTGTCCTTGAGAGGAAAATTGTTTCCTAGTTGAAGTTCCGACTCAAGCCATGTACTTTGTCGTTAAATTTAACTCTTCCATCGTGCAGAGTAAAAATGATCTCTTACCATTATTATTCTTCGATTAAACATAGCTGTCTACGCATTTAGTGGTTTACGGATAACCTTTTTCATTCTGTCGTTGTAGCAAATCAAATGTTTATATGTAAGGCTTGACCTTTTGACATTTCAGTTGTAATTCGTTTTGATAAATAAATCAACCTTTGACTTTCTTCCTGTACCTCATAATTTTTGTAGCTACTGCGCATGCGCGACAGTAGCTACAATGCTATCGTTTTGATGGATAGAGTCGATTTTAGGTTG
>JAOBAT010075899.1:8637-20618 GCA_026413305.1 Hydrozoanthus tunicans | reverse complement strand
GTTGAACCAACCAAATATGGAAACGAAAACTATGCCGCTAGAATATGATCGCTGACGTCGCTTCGCTCCGCCAGCAATTATTATCATTATTAAATCTATAAATCAAAACACAAAAAAGATTGAGATTGAGTTACTGTGCTGGTAACAGTATTTTTCAAAAATTTATATCGAATTGAATCATGAATCATTGACTCATCACCATAAACAGCAAAACTAGAGCTTGCTTTTGATATCTAACTTTCAAAATCATTTTTCGCATAACGAAGTCAAGTGAAAGTCAAAGGTAACATCTAGGAAATTTGCAAAGTACTTATAGTGTAACACATGAGATTTCAGTGATATTGTTTCAAAGTCAAAATAAAGTTGGTTTTTCACAAAATTAAACCAGTATCTTGTCCAAAAGAAAAATTACTTCTGAGAAACTAAACTTGGAAAGCTACGCTTATTATGTTGGTTTCGCTGGGCTAATTAAGCCAAGTATACAATTATTGGTCAACATTAGGTAAAACAGATAACAGTATATGTCGTAACATAAACTTTTGTCGCTTGGAAACTATTTCTACTAAGCCAAGTACAAGATTATAGAGCAACGTTGGTTGGTTAAAAAATTAAAGTGCATACGAAGTGAATAACTTTATTATTTCAGTGGATAGACCTTGCTAAATGAAAAAAAATTGTCAAAATCCTTTATGGTTTTTGAGATATTTAACACTTATTCTACTTCAAGGTGGAAAGTGGCAGGATATTTACTGAGCGCCGAAGGCTCACTCAATGCTCTAAAATACAACAAACATGTTTTGACAGTTTGTCAACTAAAAATGTCGTAAATCGCGTAAAACAGAATTTTTTTAGGCTGTTTTAAATATCCCGGGTTTTAAAAGCAAACTGCTTTAATATCGTGATCCAAAAACTGTCGCGAAGCGACTATTTTCCTCCGTCACTTTGTTCCGGTCTCATTATCTACTATTTCGGAGGTAAATATTGTCTCACATCTACAATTTCTAAACCAATCAAATAGCGGGTAGCCAAGCTGGTATATACTAATTACCATTAAAGCTATCAACTGATGTCGCCAAGTATCGTTCCGACAGTTCATTGCTGCCAATCCATAGCCTTTGGGTACTTTTGAGGTACATCAGCAGTCCAAGTTTTGGCTTAAATACGCTAAAAGCTTATGGGTTGACAGTAGATACCAGTAGAACTACACATGACGCCATCAGTCGATAACTTTAAATGTTAATATCTCATGATCAAGAACCATCAAAGATTTTGACAAAAAATTTTCACCGCTATTCCTCATTGAGCAATGTCTATCAATAGTAGTAATAAAATTGTTTACTTCATACACACTTTAATAGTTTATGTTACAAACGAAATCAAAGTCAAAGATGCCCGTATCATTAAATAGTTCAATTACTCCACTCATTGTATTACTCCTCGTATTTTACAAAATGTCATCTTCTTTTAATGAATCTAATCGGTCCGCCATAACACATCGTTAACCTTTCAATTTGCCTCTCCAAAGGACTTCGCACAACATGGGTTTAATTTTAATTAGTTTAATATTCTCATGCAGTGAAAAGCAAAGGATAGATACTGTGTAGATGTATAAGTATTGAATAAAATCTGAGGGAAGCTCGAATAAGTCTTTGAAGGTAGAGAATATAGTAAAATCATAAAAACGTTGGTTTATCTAAGCTTTTGGTGTTTCAACTTAACGATGAACATAAACGTATAAGGGAATGAAAAAATCGTTTCCAATCGCTCGTTTTGAATTGATTCAACCGATAAAGTCTTGAGCTTTTTACTTTAAGGTTTCTTGTCGAATATCATCTTGGTTTCAGTAAGCAAATTTGTACTTTCTATGGATACTGTAGACATGTTACTCTTTATCAACATAACTCTATGGCCTCCCACTGAACAGGTTCCGAGCAAAGTAAGCGAAGAAAAAAGAACTAGTTTTCTTCTAAATAAATTCAGAAGTATTTTTCCAAATGAAGTAAAAGTGGTCATTTATGCTAATCTTTCGGAGATTTTTGCATAGGTAAATACACATTTCAAATTCAAGTTAGTTCCGGCGACAAAACTCTGATTCCAAAATCTGTGCATCAATTGAGCAGATGTATTAAGACGTTTTCACACACATGTATGTCGACCTCTATTCCAGTTTTTAGCGTACGATGTTTGTTACTTACTGACTGCTTGACTTGCCAAAAAGTTTCCAATAAACATCAAGACCAACAGTAGAAAATGAAGGCTCATCCTGGCGCAGTAAAGGTTACGACGCAAAGGAGAATGTGTTTTCGTTGATACCAAGGTTTATGTGACCTCGCGACCCGAAAGATACGTACAAACAAGGAACAATTGAATAAATATATGGTGAAGACATAATTAAGCTAAAACGATAGTTGACTTTTTTACTAATACAGCATTAATTCTATTTTCCTGGTTTACTGAATTGAGCCAAATTTGTTTCAATACTTCTAATCTTTTAAACCTCAAAAGCCAACAGACATTCCGCGGTATTCGATGATTGTCTAAAGCTTGGAATTCTTATCATCTTTTGTTTCAGGTAAGGGCAATAAAACCCTGACCACGTGTATTTCGTTTTATCAACTAAAACTATTTAAAAAATTGAAAATATACACGTTGGAAGTGTCACAATTTTTCTTTAAGTATCGTTCTGAACAACTTCCAACAGTTTTGCTGGCTTCGTTAAGCTCAATTGCAATTAAACTATTGACAGTTGGATAATGAGATTACCTATTCTTCTCGTTGTTCTGTTAACAAGTTAGTATTCTCTCGTTTCAGTTATTATTTTTCTCAGCTTGACACAATACTGATACAAAGTAAGGATCCGGGAGCTAGGAATAATAAATAAAAAGTAATCTCAGCGACCTGTGGCCATCGAGGACTCCACTAAAAGTACTCCTGATAAACACACTATCTTTCACGTGTTGTATGTTCAGAATTCTGTCTGAGGAGCTGAAACTAGCACAAGCAAAACATACAACACAAATAAAAAGAACACAGCAAACAGTATTTATTATGACTGATTACCATTCTTAATTATAAATAAATATATCTTTCAGAACAGTTATAAAATGCCAAAACAACAGATGTTGTTAAAAACGCGGTATAATTAGAGACGGATAGCAATTTAGATGTATCTAAATAACTAAAAGGTAATAAATTGTGAACTAAACTGATAAGACTGCAGATTTTGACAGTGGGGCTTGTGTGGGTTTGTGATATTTTTGTAAAACCTGATCAAGATCTCCAGGATATGTGCCGGGATAGCTAGACTGGAAAGATCTGCTCTGATATCCCGAGTGGCTGCAAGAAATAATTTCACCTGTTAAGGCGCTTGGAAAGAAACTGCTTGACTAAAGTTCTGCTCGGGTCGGAAAGACAACTAGCAAAGGAATATTTTATGATTTTGTTTTTCTTCGTGTTTGCGGTGTCGAAATTTCCCAAAGTACGTACCACGCATGTCGTACGTGGACGTTAGTTTCGGGTCCCACTAGTGACGTCACATTGTGACATTATGTTGGAATCTGCGAAGTCAGAAATACTGCTAGTAGTCTGTATGGAATCTGAAAAATGGTTCTGAATAAATTTTAGCTGTCATTTTCAAGTATCGATAGGCTTGAAAAACTCAAGAAATTATTAAAACAGTTATTCCATTCGCGCTTGTTGGATATGTGAGGATTTTAACTAATTCGACGCTACGCGCCTTTTTGCTATTTACTATTTACTATCCAACATGTACCCTTAGAATAATTGTTAACTGTACCTGAAAAATGGTTAGCTTTTAAATTATTTAAGAAGCTTACTTCTAAAAGGAAACAGAGTGCTCTATAGTGTGTGCTAGAGCAGTATTATTAAAACTTTATAAATAGATCGTAAAGTTAAAACTCTTACTTAAAGTTTCTAGGTCGTTGCGACCCGTCATCAGAGAGTTTCTAAAAACGATTCGATTATCATGGGTGTATATAAAAGCGTTGCTACACTTTGGTATGTAAAAAAATCGCTACTGTGTGTGAAAATAATGCTCTATAAAAATGGCCCATTTTTACAGAGCATTATATTCACACACAGTAGCGATTTTTCTAAATTATCAAGTTTTGCCTCTCCATAATATTTCTTAGAATGTAACTTCGTCAAGCAGCAACACCGATCTCTGGCAGAGAACAAATCAAGTGCCAGTCGAAGATGAAATCAAAAGAAGAAGATGGCGGTGGATTGGGCACACCCTGAGAAAACCATCATAAAACATTACCCGCCAGGCTCTGACCTGCAATCCCCAGGGGAAAAAGAAAAGAGGAAGACCAAAAGAGACTTGGAGGCGGACGCCAAGCAGACTGGCTGCTCCTGGAGAGAGCTTGAGCGGATCGCCCAGGACAGAGGACGATGGCGTGCAGTAGTTGATGGCCTACGCCCCACCAGGGGTTCAATTGCCTAAGTAAGTGAGTAAGTAACTTCGTCAAGAATGACTACCCCGAGCGTTTCTTTCCTACATGTAACTCCCTTGAAAACGTTTAATTGATTAATTATTAACAACATACCTTCCCTTAGACCTGTCCACAAGTTGGTCGGCAAATTTTGAGCATGTACAACATTTTATTTTACGAGAAACTATTTGGTTTCTAAGCAACAACTTTCGCTTTTTTGCGGGTATACACAGAGTTCTTAGTACAAAATGAGTTAGCCTAAAACTTAGGTAATTGAACTGAGTTTGGAATTTGAACTAAACTGGAGGGAACTACAAAAAAATCTGATTTTTTTTATCTAATTGGTTCATGGCCAATAAATCCTGAAAAGAAAAAATATATGATCTTTTATCCTTTTTAAACGGCACTCAAGCACGAAATAAAATTATCAATAAACAGTTTGGTTTATAGTGCAATTTTGGTTAATCAACACTCGTAAATGTTTCGAAAACAGCAAATTGAACTCGCTTTGCTCGTTCAATTTTAAGTTTGTCTTTGAAATATTTACTGGTGCTGATTAATCCAGAATTGCAATCCAAACCATTTGATTACAAGTACAAATCAATAGGCTCACGTGTTGTTGTATATTGTTCTTTCATCTACCCTTTTTTACTTTCAGTTTGATTACCTGGGGAAACACATATAAAACTTCTCTTCGGACTCTTGTCATCTTGCAATTACGATAATAACTTCTAATCGCAAAGTTCATTTGAGTTCACTTTACTTTAGCCTCAAAGTACTGAAACTATCTGCTTTAGTACAAATAGATTATGACTATCATACAACAGACTTCAGTCCAACAACCTTTGATGACAGCATAAATAAGATTCGTCAATATAAAACCTGGCCTGCGTCTAGACGCAAGTCTCTGCTCGATCAATTGCGTAGACCGGATTGGCAAGCAAGCAGTCTGCTAACCTCCTCGAACCAGAACCAACTACGGCAAACATTATATTCGCTTTAAGTAACGGCACTAAAATCTGAAATTCGATTATTGAAGACCCAAAATCGCAACTACTTCAAGAAACAACTAAAATATTCTCAATTCTAGCTACTAACGTGTATCAAAGTCAGCACCAAATTTGTTTTATCTGTGTTATTATTTATGTCTTCGTGTCCACCCTATTCTATTGTCGTTGTTTATAGTTTAGTGCACACTTTATAACAAAGACAATAAGGAATATAATTTTCAAATTACTCAGTTAACAACCGCAAAGATTATCCCGCCAATATCTTATCATAATACTATAAAACATAGAGAGTATTAAAGTACTGTTTGTTGTTGTTCAGTTGGTATCGTTTTTATTAAAGCTAAAGCATAAAGCAGTCTGTCTGAGCCTAAAGCAGCCATATTTTCGGGATGGTGTTTTGCTTTTATCATTAATCCTGGCGTAGAAAATCGAAACCACTTAAAGGCTAACTATTTCGGAGATTAAAATATTTCATTTTTCCGCTATGTAACTGTATGTCGTGATTCGGGGTCATTGGAATTGAAAAAAAAGTAAGATTAATAACGGAAAGGAGGGGCAGTGCGTCCTCAAGCAGCGGTTTCCTTCATTCTGTACCAGTTTAATCATTAAAAAATTTAAACGCCAATGACCCTTTGAAGGCGTCTTCTTTAAAAGTATTCATCCACTGGAACAGTTTAAAAAAAGCTCTGTAGGAATAAGCTAAAACAAGCTTGAATCCGAATATAAACTTCATTTTCTTCTTAATAGTAAGAGTAACAAATGCTTTGTCAAGCCACACAGCAACGACGTTGTAGAAAACAGGTAAGTTTGGGTCTCCACAAACTGTTCTCGCGTAATTTTAGGTGTTTGCTTTTCACCTCTTATAAAAGCTAGGGAAACTCAATCACTAAAGCACGAGGCTTATTCAAATACATAGTTTGGAGCTTGCATAAAGACAACAAGGCTGAAGAAAACCAAGCCAAACATAAACAAGTAGAGAAAAAACTGATCAACAATGTGTGCCACTAGTGTCCATTCCTCCTTCTTCCCTTCCCCATCTTCGTGCTCATGCGCAATCGTCACTAACTCACCGACGCCACGTGACATACTCTCCTGACTTTGCAACAGGGATCTTAACAATTCAGTGCTTGTTTCTCTCTGCCCAGTCTCCCGGTAATTGTTGACATCGTACAAAAGAAGAGACCTCGAAAACCCTAGCCCAGTTGCCCTCTCGAGATTGGTGCAGGACATGTTACCACTTGTAAACCCAGGTACCTCTGCGTCAGGTGACAGAACACCTTTAGGACTTCGCGTCCGACAAGAACTGCCTTCATCCTGGAGAGAAAATGGAGCCTCGTGTGGACTCGAGACTTTTCGACTTCGACTGTCAAAAGACTCTGGTGTATGGTTACGGGGTTTGGCGTTACTATGGTTACCAAGGAGCTGAGATGTTTGTTGCTGCATAATTTCATTTTTTGAAAGGGACATTTTTCTTGGCTTTTCTCTGGTTTCTGAATCTATTTTGATGTCAATCTTAAGTAGCTTTGATAGCCATTTCAATATTATTACTCTCATCCAGGTTGGCAAAGGAGTGTGGGTAGGGTTGTTGAAGTGACATTTGAGGACAAAACACGTGGCAACAAGTGCCATTGCAATCTGAAAAAGATTTAGAATGATTATAAGCAATGTGTATCGAAAGTATTACTTTAGAGCAAGGTTCTGTTTGCATAGCTAGAATAGAATTATCGTCTTATCGATAACTTCCAAAACACCGCTAATGTCTCCTTGTAAATTGGCCTAGTTTGAAATAAAATAGCCAAACACAAGTTTCAGTTGTAAATCTATAACAAACGTGTTCGTGAATACTTGACAGCCATAGCACCACTTAAACATTTTCTGATATTCACTGATGGGAGTCAACTCGTTTGAAGTCTATTTTTTAGCTTTTTACCTGAAACATACTGCCGTAGAAGTAGACACTAACAAGAGGCACGACATCTGACGTGGGAGGTATAATCCCTGCAACCATGAGTAGGAAAACCATGAGAGCAAGGAGATTGGTGATGACTAGACCCAGTCTCTCTCCACTTTCCGGTGGTAGGTAAAACGAAAACATTGTCAGAGCTGAAAAAGAACAGAAAAAGCCAATTAATATACAACTTTATAGTGTCGTTCAATTCATGGTAAAATTAACGTTTATTGTGAACTGTAGTGTAATCTCAGCCCTAGAAGATGTTTCTTACAATAATTTTTTATCTCCATGATTTGAATCTGCAAAGTCATATCGCTTATAACAAAGAAGGTATAAAGGGGAATCAGCTTGAATATTTTAGGATTTTTTGGATAAGCTTTGAGTTGTATTTCATTTTTCAATGATTGGTGTTTTTGGTGATTTTTTGGAAGTTCAAAAAAATTGTTTTTTAAGTTAATATTTGGTGTACATTCGCTAAACCATTCTCAAACCAAAGCTGTACTAGCCCCTCACCAGGAGGGACAGTTTGCTGATTTCACTAAACATTCTTTTATATCGAAACATGTTTTTAAACATCCTCACTTTCCAAATAAAGTTTGGATGATTGTACTTCCGCTTTACGGTAATGCATACGTAAGTAGGCGGTGGTGACAGGGAAAATTTGAGTCTAACAAGTAGAACGACGAGTACATACCTGAAATCATGAAACAAGGTGCAATGACGTTAATAAAGTAGAACATAGGTTTTCTCCGAAGGTGTAGAGTGTAGGTAATGTCGGGGTAGGGTTCTGGGCAGCATTTGTAAAACGTCTCTCCGCGTTTAGCAGTCATTGAGACGAACTTCCATTCGCCATGTTTGATGTACTTGTTTGTGTCAGCGGTTGCTTCCTCCGGAACTATATCGAGGCTGTAAGCGTCATGCGTCCAAGAACCAAATTTCAATGAACAAAACTGCAAAATATCGACTTTCACAGCTTACAAACTTCGAAACAATAGGTGTAATAATTAAATCAATATGGATGAATGAAGTAAAGGTTGTATAAACTAGTACTAATTCATTCAAATATTTGTCGTTAGGAAGCTTCAAAAAAGAATATTCTTTTAAGTTTTGAAAAGTTATTAAGAGAAACTTTTTAGATTTATTCTACTATTCTATTTTAGAAACTATTCCATCTATTTATCTGTTTCATAATTTAAATTTTAGCTTCTTGATAATGAAATCCGGATGACTTCAAAACGTTTCATATTATTACCGTTCATTTTGAAAAATGTAATGGAATAACTTTCTACGGATGTCTTGTCACTCTCATTGTGGCTAACGCTGACCAATGTACCGCGTGTTTACAAAATTATCTATCGCCCACAAGCCAACCAGTCAGCCCATCCAAAAATCCAGGTTGGAATTGGCTGTATACTCGTGCCCAGACCCACTCGGCAAAGTTGTCTAGATAAGTGTTGCTAAAGTTTCGCACTTATCATCAACTTACAAATGCTGTTTTATTCATAAGACTGAAAACTTGACAGGTGCTTGATTTTACTGCCCTGTAAAAAGATTGACTAGCTTATGACGTCACAACATACCTGTTCATCAAAAGGAAAGTAAGAAACATCAAATTTACAAGAACTTGAGATAATTTTTGGTGCTAGCCACTTCATTTCACCATCTTGACGAATGACAACTTTAGTTCTGTATTTATCCATTGCTCCGTCGTCACTGTCATCAACACTAAATGAATAAAGTTATAAGAATCGTATTTTGAACGTTTCTCCTTTTTCATAGTAACATCACAGTGACACTAAAATCAGCAATAGAGATGAAAGCACCACTTTCAGTGTCAGTTTATTTGCTTCTTTATACAACATTTACATCAGACACACTAGCTACAAGTTCGAGGGTGGAAGTGGAATCTCGAATCAATCTTGAATCATGAATCACGGCTTAAAAAATGTGAAGGAATCATGAATCACATCATCTCGCAGGCTAGAATCATGAATCATGAAGAAACTCTATAAATGAATCATGAATCATTAGTCGAAAAATATCTGGGAATCACGAATTATCATACTGAAAAGGATCCGCTTTCATCCCGGTTACAAGTAGCTAAGCTAATCTAAACAGCCAGTCTGAGGACGCTATTAGTAACACAAATTTACAGACAAAAGAACAATAACAATTACAAATTACTCAAAGGGCTAAGCTATACATGTGTGGATAAATAGATCGGTAGATTTTCAGTGAGGTTTTGCATAAAAAAAACAGTGTATAATAGAGTACTACATTGTACATTTGTTTGGTATAGCGGTTGTCTTATCTCTTTCTTTTAAAATATGATTCTGGAGATCCCTCAAAAATTTTGATGGCAATTAATCCAGGTTTAAGCTCCGCTCCTTGTAAAAGAAAGTTCCACGTTCTATTTAGTTAGCTATCAGTTTATCTTATTTAGAAAATTAACCAGTGAGTAAAATTACAAGTAAAAACTTGTCAAGATAGAATGAATAATTATTCAATTCATTCTAAATAGCCGAAACTAAGGTGTAACAGTTAAAGTTTGTGTTGTGCCAAAAACTACTCCTCATTTTCTTGATTGCAGAACACGTACTTGTTGTAGAGGTAGATATCTGGTTTCCAAATCTTGCTTGCCTCAACATTGAGTGATTTAATACCCCCAAACTCACTGGCATTCCAAGTAAGAAAAGGATTTTTCCAAAACTGTGAAGAAAGTTTGTAATCATTCTGTTTGTGATTTGTAAATGCTTCAAGCCTCATCTATCAGTACACGACTGTCATTAACACGTCTCTGTAACTGTCATCACTGTCTCTGTCATAGTCACTGTCACTATCATTGTTATTGGTCACTGTGTCAATGCCACTGTCAGTCACTGTCATTGATTTTGTCACTGTCAGTATCTTATTATCACTATCATTATCATCATCATTATCATTATCATTATCACTGTCACTGTCACTGTAATTATCTTTATCATTGTCATTGCCACTGTCAAAGTCACTGTCATTGTTTTTGTCATTGTCAGTGTCTCATTCTCATTATACATTATCATTGTCATTTTCATTTTCATTGTCATTGCAATTGTCACTGTCAAAGGCATTGTCACTATCATTGTTATTGTCATGATCACTGTGTCATTGTCATTGTAGCTGTCATTATCACTGTCAATGTAGTTATCGTTTTCATATCATTGTGGGCATGTTAAGTCCCAAAAGGTGTTGCCATACTTCAAATAACTCACCTGTCTAGTCCACGTACTCATTTTGATGACCTGGTTTTTAAAATCCTGAAAAAGTATCAATGTTTTAGTAGTTTAAACCAATATCTATCAAACAGAAAACGGCGGCATAACTTGGGACGAGGCAACGGGGTTCCAACATGTTCAATGAAATTTAACCGTTTTCGTTTGAAACAGAACTTTGCATTTTTAAACTGATTACCCTTCATTATCGCAAAAGAACTCAAAAGTCAAAATTTGTAACAGTTGAAATTTTCCAGTAACACAATTTTTGCAACATCTACTCATCAGGTTATTTGTCTTTTCATTAGAGATACTGATTTTCAAACCATTTTATTTTTTCTTTCATGCTGTGTTAGCTCTATTATATTACAAATATTGAACCAAACTAGAAATGAAAACCCCAAGCCGTCAATGAGAATATCTACTTACAACTTCAATTATTTGAAAGAGCGAAACTCCAAACTTGACTCTAACTGTGTCCTTTTTCTTAAATACTGGTCGAATCTCCGCATCATAGTTAGAAAACAGTTTTTTTAACAACTTCTTTTCGTCTTCATCCACTTCTTCGTCATCGTCTAAAAGAATAACAATAACAGCCACAATGACGATGACAAATATAATAAGAATAACAATAACAGCCACAGTGACGAAGACAGTTACAGTGACAATGACAGTAATAATGCCAGTGACAATGACAATGTCAGTAATAATGACAGTAACAACGGCAATGACAGTGACAATGACAGTGACAATGACAGTGACAGTGATAGTGACAATGACAGTGACAGTGACAGTGACAGTGATAGTAACAGTGACAATAACAATGACAGTGACAGTGACAGTGATAGTGACAATGACAATGACAATGACAGTGACAGTGACAGTGACAGTGACAATAACAGTGACAGTGACAATGACAATAACAAAGACAATGACAATGACAGTGACAGTGACAATGACAATGACAATGACAATGACAAAAACAATGACAGTGGTAGTGACAGTGACAATGACAGTGATAATGACAATGACAGTGACAATGACAATAACAATAACAAAGACAATGACAATGACAATGACAGTGACAGTGACAATGACAGTGATAATGACAGTGACAATGGCATTACAAATGACAATGACAGTAATAATGACAGTGATAATGACTGTGATGATGACAATGACAACACAAATGACAATGACAGTGATAATGACAATGACAATGACAATATGACAATGATAATGACAATGACAATGACAATGACAGTGACAGTGACAATGACAGTGATAATGACAGTGACAATGGCATTACAAATGACAA
>JAOBAT010075888.1:0-20619 GCA_026413305.1 Hydrozoanthus tunicans | reverse complement strand
GGGGGGGTGAATTCTTTTCTAACAAATTATCCAAAAATGTGCATGGTAAATATTCAAGCTAGTATTAAATATATATCAACTTTTTTTTCTTTCTTGTATTAATGGAGTAAAATAGTGATCAGAAAATATTTCTTATTTTTTAAAAGCCCCCACGGCCACCTACCCTCCGAATTTAGGCTTGCTTATAAAGAATGCATACCTCACATTTAAAAGCTAATCATAATGGAGATTTTACCGCAAAACTGTTCTTTGGGATTTAAAAGCGAGAGGGCTAGGAGCAATTAGCACAAAAGCAAGAATTCGGAAAAAGACATTTACGAACTTTCTTTTAAAAATATGTTACGTTGATCATCAGTTTCTACCTTGGTCGAGAGGCTTTTTCTTGTACCTACAAAAGGATAAGAACGGAGATGTTATACAATACGTGTTAATATACACATGTTGATATCGAACATTTTACGATTTAACCCTAGAACGCTTGACAAAAAAAAGTTACACCAAGGCTGGGATGGGGGGGGGGGGGGTAAGTCACCACCCCCCCCCCCCACCCCCCCCACCACCACCCCCCCCCTCACCCCCCCACCCCCCACCACCACCACCACCACCACCACCTCCCCAAGTATGCAACTATTTGCCTTGGGACCTAGCATGTGTAATATGTGTAAAGTATAACTTCTAAATAAGTGCAGTCACTTGGCATCTGATTTGTTTCCATGGCAACCGTAGCAATGAAACAACATTACCGAGTGCAAAATCGGCGTTCTTCTGTGATATTCATCTAATCTAAATAAATTCGTTGTAAAAACTTTGCCCTTGTAATCAGCGTCCAATTACCTTTTAACTAGTTTTAGGCAGGGGTAAACCAAAACTTTTGTTGGATAGTGAGGATTTTGCAAAAAATGCTTAAATAAGAAAAAATGATTAAAATCAGCAAACCTTGGGTCTTGTATGTCTTGTAGGCAGGGGTAAACCAAAACTTTTGTTGGATAGTGAGGACAGGTAAGCGGACAAAGAAGTCAAACTTATAACCAAAACTGCCACTGCTCCAGCAATCCATAATAGGAGATTGTTATTAGTTTCATCTTCTTTTCTGTCCTGTATTTCAACAGAGAATTTTTTTGTTTGTTCGTTTTCGTGATTCGAAAGCGAGGCTTGGGGGTGTTTGACGTAAACATGCAGAAGGCCTATTTGCATAAGACAAGTATCTGAGCCTTTTTTTCGGCTTTATGCATAATATTAATAGTTCCTACTAAAACAGGCAGAATAACAAGAATTTTCTACTTGAACAAAATTTGGGGTTTTTTTAGTGAGAGCTTGGACCTTGTCCTATATGAAAAAAAAAACGAGTTCCATGAACAATTCGTGTATAGCAACGTGCTACATTGAAGTATTTTGGCTTTGAGGAAATTTGAATCGAAACAAAATAAAAATATAAGAGATTGGCATTAATTGCTTACGATATTAATGTGCTGAAGTTACTTTGAGGAAGTTTGAAACGAAACAAAATAAAAATATAAGAGATTGGCATTAATTGCTTACAATTTTAATGTGCTGAAGATACTTTACGTACGTTAAAAGGTATTGAAATCGTTTGCGCTGTCGTCGTTACAGGGAATGCTCTTTCAAATTCTGGTATTTTCACAGTTGAACTGGGTCTCTCTATTTCTGTAAGAGGACTAGAAGGGCCTGAAAAAAAATTGACAATTTGAAGGTACTTAAGCTTGTCGTAAACTTAACAATTCTTTTTTGCAATCTAAGTGCTTGTCCAAACATGCTTGTGATTGAAGTATTTTCGGGATTCCTGCAAACGGCAGACCTCAAGATGTCACGTAACCTAATTCTTGCCGCGCGGTATGACGTTCGCGGTTCAGGTTTCGACCTCAAGAAGGCTGTTTTGCGGTAAGTGAAACACGTCAAGATTTTTTGACCTTGTTAACTTTACAAACCCACGTATATTGTTTGCAATCAATTTTATTCATGTATTAAGTCCTGAACAGGCAGCTTTTTTATTTTCAAAAAGGATTTGGGAGATAAGTTTTTACAATTCAAAAAGCTGTACGTGGAACGACCAAAAACAAAAATGGCGTCGTGGCGACTATAAATTTACACTGCGAAGTTTACAATTTGGGCGGTTTATCTGTGTATATATTCGATTATATGCAAGGTCTGGACATTTTGTTGTTAGTCATTGCACTTTGTGTGATCTGTATTAATCATTTCTCTAAAATCGAGTACAGTATATTAAACCCGAATCTTAAATGCCAAATATTTCATACGGCAAACCGCAAACCTCGGCCTTCGGATTGCGACTTGCGGTATTTTTCAAAATACTTCTTAATGTCACTAATCAAAGGCATTACCCTTACAAGACGAAACATGGCTTTTTAGTTTATTAAAAAAAAGCTGTACTTATCAATTCAATCATTGTCGTAAGGACATGCCACCAGGACACGCCATTGGGGCGTTTACTACAGGCGTTACAAAAACAGCAACAACGCTTTTTGCCATGTGTTTAAAAACGATTTACATATTTGATGTAAAAAGAAATTACACCAAGTCATAACAATGAAGGTGATGGCGTGACTATACACCAATCTGTTTTTAACACAATTCATCCGATTGATTTAGAATTAGACGTCTTTAATCGCCGTCCATTATTTGCATTTAATTAAGCTAAGTAAGGTGAAACCTTATGTTTTTGTGGCAACCGTAGAGAAATAAAATATTTATCCTGTATTCCCTAAATAAATTCAAACTTGAATGAAGTAACTCAAACTGTATTGACAATTTTCAAAGTGGTGATAAGTAGTTGTAACACGTGAGTAGTTTTGCTAGACACTCCTTCCAAAAGCGTTGGAGAGGGGGAGGTAGGGGGATGGGAGGCAGAGTAGGAGCCGAGTGAGAGGAGGGGGTGGATTAGAGATCAGATCCTCTGAAGTTTTACTAATGGCTAAGTTTTAAAACTGGCAAGCATTCAGACAATTTTGAGTTAAATTTCCATGAAAACGGGTCCTAGCAAATCAGAAATGGTGACTTTGGCCTCAATTCTAGATTATTTCCAATGATTGCAACAACGTAGTCGAAGATAAGCTTCACCTAACTTTTTCTGATATACTTTAAACAGTTTGCAAAAAGTACCTGTGGGAAGAACTGATATAACTATAACAATTAAAGTTTCCGACCTAATGAAGTATTAGTACTTGAAGTAGTGACAGCAGTAGTAGTTACAATAATGGTAGTAGTCTAATTAATAAATATATGAGTTACAAAACAAAGCAAAAACTTACAGTTAGTTTCACCCTCTGTTTTTAACCTCAAACAATTTGGTAACGTGCCGCACAGGATCATGATCTTCAAAATTCGGCCCTTAATAGTGACATCTTTAGCAGTCTATAAAAACAATTCAAACTGCTTGTTATAAAGTTTACATTTACGAAACTAAGCGACTGTTACGAAGAAGAACCAAGGCACACAATACTGAATCGTAGAGGAACAGGCTTCCGTAGTGGCCTAGCATGCAACTAAGACTAGTCATTGCCAAGATCGCAAGGAATCAAATTTATGATCAACTTTGTTATGTCAGTGAGTCAAAGAGGCACTCCAGTTCAGGCTACCCCCTAACAACATTATTAAAGATACCGGTATTGAGATTCGTGAAGCTTGAATATTGACTGTTGGAAAATACAAAAGCACAAGGGTTTAACTGACTAACCAATAACAACAAGAAAGGCCGCCGATAATTATGATTGTTCGCAGAGTATCAAGACAAACCGGCCGTCATCCAGTCTAGGACCATCGCCTGCATGTTGAAGATTAGCAGCAGCGGTCGAAACGTCGCCCTCATCCAGTTATGACTGAATTCGTAAGACAATCAAAGTAAAAACTAATCCCTTCACTTTATTACCGAAAGCTCGATTCAATTTTCCCGTAAATGATTGGCATAG
Source organism: Hydrozoanthus tunicans (assembly GCA_026413305.1). Lineage (NCBI taxonomy): Eukaryota > Metazoa > Cnidaria > Anthozoa > Zoantharia > Hydrozoanthidae > Hydrozoanthus > Hydrozoanthus tunicans. The sequence goes on along the minus strand of JAOBAT010075888.1, from coordinate 16,675 downwards.
TTTATATTTAGCTAACCTCTACCGCAATCTTAAACGCGATACTCCGTAATAAAGTATTTACAAGGGTTCTAAATTAAACAATGAGACACCTTTAATTCTCAAGTCAGTGAAATTCAACTCGTTGTACACAGCAACAACACGTGACCTTCTTTCTTTCTTTCTTTGTTACTATCTTTCTTTTTCTTTCTTTCTTTCTTCCATTCTTTCTTACTTTCTTTCTTTCTTTCATTCTTTCTTACTTTCATTCATTCTTTTTTCTGTCTTACTTCTTTCTTACCTACTTTACTTCCTTTCTTTCTTTCTTTTTTCTTTCTTTCTTTCGTTCTTTCTTACTTTCTTTTCTTTCTTTCTTTCTTTCTTTCTTTCATTCTTTCTTTCTTTCATTCATTCTTTCTTACTTTCTTTCATTCTTTTTTTTTCTTTCTTTCTTACTCGCTTTCTTTTCTGTAAAAATGTTTTTACTCATTATACCTGCAAGTAATATGAATCGTTTAGCAACGTGATCTTAAAGTGTTGCTTCCCTCTGATTGGAATGCTGGATGAGTCACACAGCAGCACATTGGTTGTAGTAACTTCACAGTGTTTTCCGTGGATTGTACTTTTAAAGTCCTCGATAAGGATACTTGACATTTCTTTTACCAACGGAATCTCGTCTTTTGCAACACCTTTCAATTTAAGGTCGCACTTGGTATCTATAAAAAGAATAAGATTATATCATCTCAAATGCCATGAAAATTGTACATTGTTTAGCTAAAGGTTGCATTTTTTTAATGTTAAAAAAATGCTATAACGCTTTTCTTTTTGTCGTTTGTTATCGTTGTTTTTTTTACTAACTTTAACCTGTTGCATAGGCGTACTTTTTGCATGGTCTTATTATTGATTATTATTGAGGTTTTGGTGATATTATACACTGCTTAAGAAAGATAAAATTGCGTTTCTGGAATACAATGAAATTCAAACCCATGGCAAAGTCTATCGACTTGTAGCACAAATTATATGCGTAGTTTCGAACTCCTTTGTCGAGAAAACAATTGCTCGTTTTCCGGATTTAAAGGGCCTGATTTGGGCAGCTTGTTGACTAACAAAAAAGTAGCAATTTACGAAAAAAGTGTTACAATAAATCATGGAAGTGTTTCCGGCAGAAGTTTAAAAATGGGGATGTTGATGGTAAAGGAAAAGTCGACAAATACGCAATTAAAAATACTCAGAAGGGTAAAAGGATGACCTTTTCCTTTCCCCATGTAGCTGACAAAAGGCACACATACATGTCATATTACAAAATAAGTCAGTATTTTGAACATATAAGCCGTTTTAGTGAATGAAAGTGGCAGCCGCATTTATTCATAAGAATAGCGGAAACGTAACTGCAAAATACCGGCTTGAATTACTTGCTGTTTATACGATTAATCTATAGTTCTCACAGGTATTTATAACGGAATTGATATCCTCCCGATTCCAGATCAAAATTTGGATGAGGTTGAGCAAATATAATGTATTTTGTGATTGTCTCGCATATTAAATTTTTGTCTCAGCCGTCGGCTTCAGCAAAACCTTAACTATTTGTACCCTCCAATGCAAATTCTTAGTCTCTTTTATATCTGTTGTTATCGAATTACCATGATGGAAAATTATTTCTGTACAACATAATTAATAAAGGCAATAAGTTAAAAGAGCTTCAGTAGCAAATAACTTTGACACTTTACGTACAAGGTATAAGCAAGAATGTAACAACTGACAGAAAAGAAAAATGAAAAGGCGTAAAGTACTATGATTCTTAAACAAATATGAGAACGCAGGGAACATTAACGGCGCCATTATTAACTGATTCCACGCATCGAGCAGAGGATAATAAATATGGAGTAGTTAAACTAGAAACACCGAGATTTGTCCAGTCACATAATAGTTAAGAATGTGTATGATTATATTATCTTATATGTAATACTCACATTCGACACAATCTGACTTATGGGTTGCGACTGACTTTTCTTGCTACATATATATAATTTGGCAACCTACCTGCAAAACCGCCTGGAGCTCTATTCGCTTCGCATTTCCATTGGTTCTTTATAAATCCAAACGTCGGTTCAAAATCCGTACAGGAACACTCACACTTTGACTTTTTAGCAGAAGACACGGGACTAGGTTTACCATGGAATGTCTTGCATGAAAATGAATTTTCGTTGCAGATAGATTGGTTAGCAATAAATCTATCAGGTATGACTATAGGTCCTGTGGTTTCCTTTTCTTCAAATCGCCGAATAATCGTAAAAAGTTTACGTGCACCAGTAGAGCCAACTGTCAGTTGCTTAGAACCAACGCAGAATAAAAATACTAGCATCGAACGAATCATCGTTTTAAAAATCGACTTTGCTTTCTTCCTTCCGTCTAAACACTTCTTCTTCGAAAACTTTCCTTTCATGAAAAATTGCTTTTTATCGTACAATCCTTATTTTTGTGATAAAAAAAGCAGTTAACAAAAGTAAAAAAGCCAACTGCACAATGTTCTTTCCCTTTTTTTGTTTAAAAACAGCTGGTTTGAAAAACTATCGACTCCCCTGTTGTCGAAGCTGAAAAGTTTCGATATAATGCAGATTGTTTGATGAACCGTGCCTAAGATATACGCATAAGATAATACCCTATGCGTAACCAATTACATATAAAAAAACACCTAAGGTTCGGCTCAGCACGATAGCTACTTCGGTTTTCCGGCTCTAACGTCAGTTAAAAAAAAACGTTTCTCAAACAGCTAAAACCATTTTTTCCTATATACATTTATTGTCCTACGAGCCAATCAGTTAAAAACTTTTATAGTTTTCAGAAGTAATTATTTTCAAATATCTACTAAGTGTTTTTAATCCATTATTTGCAGTGCTGCTGTTTTAACTTGTGAAACGAATACATTTGTTGGATATTGGCACCGTTTTAGGTATATTGCGTCAAAGCTGTTTCCTAGCTTTTTTAAGTTTTGGCAAAATTTTAAACAGGAAACAATATGTTTTATGCCTATTTAGCAAGGTGCAAATATTTGCTTAGCAGGTTGATCAAGTGAGAGTTATTCTTTTCAATTTATTTTGATTCAATCAACGATCGGCGACAGAAGTCTGTACAAAGGGTTTTATGTCACCGTCTCGCGTCTTTCCATAAACCCATCCCTTCCTGTTCCAATATATGTTTCGAAACTGGCAAGTTTTCAACCAGGTTCCGGTGTCGTTTCATACGTATACCTTATATAGCAAAACTGAAAGGATTCTATTTGCACCTGGTTCAAATGTAGTTATATTCTCTCTAAACTCTTCTCATCCCATGTTCCGCTAAAGCAAAATTCTAGATAGATCGGTACACTTAATTGCTTTTGAAAAGGAAATAAAAATATACACATTTTTGAGGGTGGTTGATATTCATCTCGATGTATAGAAGAAATTGTGCTCTCTTTGCAACGTACTCTGCTAGCGTGAATTAATTTTGTCCTGTGTGAAGTAAGACAATACATATTGCTTGGGCTCTAAAACTGATAATCAAAGCTGCAGCGAAATAATTTGAATGCAACACGCTAGATGAAAAGTTAAGACTTTTTTTTTATTTATTTTTTTTATTTGTCTCGTTTATATGCAATTAAATTATGCTAATAACATGCAATCCAAAACAATTTGAAACAATTTGAAACAATTTTCGTAATAGGTTTTCTGTTTGAACCTGGTTCAAATATTCATATTATCTTCTAACTTTTCGCATCCCGCTAAAAGTTGCTTGTAGATCTGTAAACTTTTTTTATTGAAAAATAAATGTGAAAACACAAGTTTAAGTACCTTTTTTCACTTTGGTCGGAGGTTGTTACAAGTCATCGTTTAAGTAGCGTCTGGTGGCAACTATATTGGTACCTGATCTCATTGCACATATACGCCAATCTGTTTTCTTCTAATATAACAAAATGTAAAAGTATTTGATGCATGGTTTGTACTTGCATCAAACCCTCAGGATTTATGGTGAGTGGGGAAAAAGCAGTCAACAACCAGAAAGACTTCAACTGATGCATCGAAGATGAAATGAGAAGAGAAGAAGGAGTAAACCTGAATACGAGGCAGCTAATGAGTTGAAAGATAGACAGACAGACAGACAGACAGACAGAGACAGAGTGACAGAGAGGCGGTGGAGGGGGGGGGGGGAAGACAGAGACAGAGTGACAAACAGACCGAGACGGATGATGATGATGATGATGAATCTTTATTTATACACGGTACGTTTACATTCAGTTAAAGTTGCTTTTCAGATCAGAAAAGCCGTGTATTACATATACAATAAATATATTTACATATTTATATATTATAGAGCTGTTGATTATATTAGCTATTAAATATATTTACGAAATTGTATAAATATGAAACTACAATAAAATATTTCTTAGATTTAAGTTAAATAGCAGTGAGATCGTCAATTTTCTTTATTGAAAAGGGAAAGACTAGAAGCAGACCTTATATCGAATGGGATTGAGTTCCAAACTTTTGCCCCAGTAAAAGAAGAGCAATTTCTTTTTGCAAATTTAGTTCTAAATTTGAGCAATAGTAGTCTGTTTTCTTTCCCTCGCAGATCAAAATCATTGTTGCTGCTGGTAAATAAATCGGAGAGGTAATCTGCAGCTTTCTTATTAATGGTTTTATACATAAGAATAGCGGTGTGTTTCCGCCTTATGGTCTCCAGATAATCCCACCCCAGTTGCTTTCTGATATCGAGAGACCTTTCGTCATAACCGTTGCGGGTGATAATTCTGGCCGCTCGGTTTTGCAGCTTTCTCGCTGATAGAGTACTATTTAGATTACACCACACTATATCGCAATAGTCAAATAGGGATCTAATAAGCGCATTATATATAGTGATTAGGGTTTCTTGGGGCCGTATCGACAAGCCTGTCTGAGACCACCTAATGCTGTGGATATTCTTTTACAAAGGCTGTGGACATGTTCCTCCCATACAAGCGAACGATACATTACCCAAGGGATTTAGTGAAAGTAACTCTCTTTTATGGTTTTTCACCGATATTCACAGTCTCAGCTTGGTATAGATCAAGATTAGCAAGGTTGAAGTCTGAGGCAAAATACATATATTCAGATTTCAGCACGTTCAAGCTGATTTGGTTAGCTAGTAACCGTTTTTTGATATTTTATAGATCATAATTTAGTTGCTTGTGTAGGCTAATTGTTGACTTAGAAGAAACTGTGATATTGGTGTCGTCTGCATACATTCGTGCAGTTGAGAAATGCAAACAACCTGGAAAATCGTTGATATAGATCAGAAAAAGTAATGATCCAAGAACGGAACCTTGTGGAACACCACAAGTAATATATCGATCTTGTGAAGTGCTCTCTTTAACTACGCAAGAATTGTTTTCGCTCCGATAGGTAAGACTTAAACCAATTGAAAGTAACTCCTCTAATTTCAAACAACTCTAATTTTTAAGGAGAATTTCATGAGATACGGTGTCGAAAGCTTTTATTAGATCCAAAAACGCTACCGCGTTTGTTTTTCCTTGGTCGATGTTTACATACCATTCATATGAACGTTGCGTCAAGCATCGCTGCAACAGTTGAATGGAGGGACCGGAATCCAGACTGATGATTTGTTAGCAGTTTGTTTTGCGAAAGATAATCGTACAATTGGTTCTAAATAATTCTTTCAAAAACCCTGGCAATGACAGGAAGAATTGAGATAGGACGGTAGTTATTTGGATCAGTTTTACCATCGTTTTTAAAAGGCGGAAGTACTTTCGCATTTTTCCCATCTGAAGGAAAAACTCCTGTTACTACTGATTCATTAAAAATTCTACACAAAGAATTCGCAATGACAGGGGCAGCCAGCCCTTAAAGTTTCGCTGAGATTTTATCTAGTCCTGGACAGACAGACACAGACAGACACAGACAGACAGCCAGACAGAGCTCGGGACAGACAGAAGATGACATAATTTATATCACGGATGTTTTTACTTAAAAACAACAAAAATAAAAAAAAAAGATAATTGTTGTCTGAGCCACTTTTTCATTTATGACATCTAAATAAAAGTCTCACCTTTAACTTTTTTTTTCTTGCATGTTTTATTTTTAGTTGTCGTCATTTTAACTATTAGAATTGATTAAGTGATTGAAAATCTAGTTGTTTTTTCTTTAGATTTAAATAGCGGCAGTTGTCCTCCTTTAAGTCTAATTCAACATGACAAGTTAATGATGTATCTATTCACAGTGTGATCTTAATCTCAAAAATAGATTGTTTTTTGCTATTCCATTCCATCGGTTTTCGGCAAAGCATCTTTTCATTTCTGGTGGTTCAAAAGGCGTTCCAACAAGGCTCTCCTGCGATTTACCAGCTGTTCCTCTTTGGCTTTGTTATTCTCCTCGTTTTTCCATCCATACTCATCCCGTTCAAGTTCCTTTTGGAAACGCACAAAAAGTATTCAGTTTTATTCCGTTTCATTTACTTTTCACCTTACTATAGTGATTGCTATACTATACTATATTAGTAAAATCATACTAGTGGTCTATCATGAATGCTGCATTTTGATTGGCTACGCTACTCATAGGCTATTAGTGATAGCCTACGAGTAGCGATTGCGCGTGATCATATTTGTCGTAAACATTAAAAAAATAATTTTAGAACCTTAAAAAAAATATTTTTTACTTCTGATTTTTCACCAACTAGTACGATTTTACTAAAACAATTATTCCTCTCGCCCTTATGGGCTAGTAGCCAAATACACTAAACTGCACCACACTACACTACACTACACTTCTCCTATTTGCTTATTGAACTAAAGCTATAACCAAGTAACAGGGTTTCAAACAGCTTTCCCGGGTTAAGGTTTAAGTATTAAATGTATATAGTTGTGTAATATATTTTGGAAACAGCTGATAAAATTTACAAAATGTGTTTAATTCATACAAAAAAAAACACAGTCTTTCGTTAGATGTAAGTTTCAACGAAACTCATAGCTAAACACACAAACAGACAGCGGTCTGTGTGTTTAGTTGGATTTCTGTGTTGTTTTACTTATGGATTTTGTTTGCAGTTAACATAACCTGTGCCATTTGGTGAAAGCCAAAATATTCATTTGACTATTTTGTGTAGAAGACACAAAAGACACTAAAATTACTACTCAATTTGTTGTTTCTATTCCGTTAAATCTGTAGTTTGTTTAGAATTGTCCATTTCTATTTTAATCGAGGTCGTTTTTCTAACCATGGAAAAACTACACTAATGGTGACTTAATCATCTTTCTCAAAAAGGCAGTTTTTGCGCCAGTATCTTATGCGTTAAAATGTTGTTCTGGTAAAAAACGTATCGGAAATTAAAAAATTGATTAAAACTCACCAAAGTTTGGTGAAGCCTCAATACAAAACTCCGTCGATGGCGAGCAATCCTGAATAACCTATTGGTTTAAGTTAACTCTCATGATAAATGTCTACCATCGAAGTACATGAGACCCTACCGTGATTGGAAATTTTGTGTTTTGGACATGTTCTTTGTGGTTTGGTCGACATATCATTATTCCAGGCCTGCATCTACGCGGCGATGGACGATCTGAACGCGCTGTGCCGCCTTTGTTTTGCGGTAACAAAAGCAGTATCAAAAATACATAGCGAACACTGGAACACATGGTTGATACACGGAAGATAAATCTATCAAACGTGACAACTGAGTGGCACAAAACAATCTTCTCAAACATTCAAATTTATTCCTGACACACCCTATGCTAATTGCAACTACCAAGTTTTAAAAATTAAAGTCAATTCCAAAAGCGCCTTAACGCCTGTTGGTACAACCGAAAACTGTCTGATTAAATAAAGGTTTTGATTTACTTCTGCTAGTACTAGTTTACAAAATGTGATATTAAAGGCTGAAGACTCTTTCTACATTTTTCTCCTTACTTGGTCTCCTATAGTCGGTTTAATAAACGATAATAAGACGATGAAATTCGGATACGTTATCTATCAGCCACTGAGAACTTAACCAGTAATTTATTGAGTGATGCAGAAAATTATAACAACTTATTTTCCTTATCGACTCATTGCTGATGAGTTAATATTAGAGCCCGCGAGATAAGTTGGAGAAATCGTTTTATTATGAGCTACATGAATTGGTCATGATGATGATAGGAGAACGATGATGGCTGTAACAATGATGATGGTGATGATGACGATGGTGATGATGATGATGGTGATATAATGATTTTGATGCCAATGACGATGATGATAATAAGGATGAAGGTGACTTCAAAGACACAGCTCTTTTAGCATAGGAAAATTTGATAGTAATTTATATTTGGTGAGACCGACAACATTTTTCTGAGGTTCAATGCATATTTTGCGTGGGTTTCCGAGATGTTCGATCACAGAGATACACAACTACTGAATTAAATTATCCTTTTTCAGATTTTTTAAAATTTTCTAGTAGATCTTTTCAGAGTTCTTGTAAATTGGTAACAAAGTTTAGTTGCCTCACAGTATTCAAATTTCTTTTATCATAATGTCTGCCCAATTTGTTTGTCTGTCTTTGTCTCCAAGTAATTTGTTAAAAATCACGTGATAATTCAAACACATGCAGTTCTTTATAATTAGTTTTTATGCGTGTTTGGTGCTTTTAAATGTAAGTAAATGAAGTATTGCTTTCACTAAAACTCGTTAAAAATTTGTCCAGTAGTGTCTAAAGTAACCATAATTGCTGTGAACGTCATCAGACATATTTGACGCCTATGTCTTATCAGAACTTATTTTACCGCAATTGCCTTTTGCGTTTTAACTGCCATAGTTAATTGAGATTTTGAAGAAACACATTCAATTTTTCTACACCATAGTATCATAAATTGAATCATATAGAGTTCAAAATATAATAATATCGCTTGAGATTTTTACCGAAATGTGCACAAACTGTGTATTTTGTGACATACAGTGCACAATACTTTTACTGTAGGTTCTCTCTGACTCTGCTTCTGAAAGAGCCTTCAAGTTTACACCCGATTCTTTTTCAATTTTTCACATAAGGACACCAGCTTCTATACGTTCTTAATATGTCGTTCGTTTACTAATTTCAGGGGCTGTCCCGTCATTCTTGCAGATGGAGGGATATATCTTCGCAAAAACTTAGTTACAAAGGAAGGTAAATTTCCCCGAAGTATAATAAGGCTTTAACAAAGACGCAAGAATGGATTCTTTGTTTTGCTATCTTAAAAAGTGTTCTACGGGAAAATAATCGGTGCGCAATCTGAAATTTATATGTTTTAGGATTTTGCATTTAAGACTTTAAGTTAGCCATTCGATGTGCATGGCTTTTTTAAGCTTAACTTGGTTTTCTATATGAGCCGTGTCTAACAATTTGAAGGACTCGGTTGGGGAGGCCTCGCGGTATTTAGGCGACGTATTTAGATTTTTGAATACATGCGATGATCTATCTCCAAAGAGGTGTTTTGAATACGTGTCTTGTGATGCCTAACAGTTTGACCCACGTAACAAGCATTACAGCTTGCACAAGTAAATTTGTACATGACACATGAACTTAAATCCTTTTAGGATTTTGAAATCCATTAAAGAATGAATCTATCACGATTCCTTTCCTTATCTTTACTTGCCACCAGGCAGGTAAGCATATGAGGTTTTTTAGTCTTGGCTCAATATATCATGCACCATCATGCATAACTCTTACGACTGCCTTTACTTCTATGAAGCTCGTATAAAGGGACAGAAGGGCTATTCTTAGAATGAGTTAATTTATTTATTGACTTATATCTTAAGCATAAAACATCTTCAAACACTTTTGCGAATTACGAATTACTGACACAAGTCCAGTTTAATGTTGTAGAAGATATGATACCCACTTCATGATTATGTGTTTAGTAATACTTACAAACTGAGGAATTGGAATTTGTGATCTTCCATTTTGGCAGAGCCACATTCCCGGTCGACATTGTGGACGGCCATCAGATAAAGGAACAAAATTCATCAAGGACAAGGCACAGAAAACCCAAACAAGACTGGTTCTTGAACTCATCATCGATATCAAAAAGGTTTCTTTTCCAAACTATCGCACAGTGCTTCAGTGCTCCCCTTTTTACGAGTTTCGGCTTTTTGCTATTGCGCACAACAAGTATTTTGTTTACAAAACAAAACTCACCGAAAACGCCTTAAGAAAAGAGCCCTTGCCACGCTCTTTGACGAAAAATTTAAATATCACATACACACTTCCAAAATTGTTTCTGAAACAAAAGAAAATTTTGCGGCCAATAAGCTTATTGTTACTGACTGATTGAATTGTAATCCCGTAGCCTTTTTTGCTCCTGGTTCTCGAGTTTTACTTTTTGAGCTTACAAGTTATATATAATGCAGGAAAATAAGTACGTTTCAACTCCGTTTCATCGCCAAGTTTGTTTCAGATCGATGAATTGCTTTAAAAACAAGCTGTAATAAACTTGTGGCGCAAATGTCGCGCTTACAACTCTGCACTTCCTTTGTTTGTGAGGGCGGAAATTTTTGTACATATCTTTCCGAATGGTTCCGCTATCTGTAATTTCTCTTTAGCTGATGAGTGAAATTACAATCGCCAATGTTTATCAACAGGAAAGCAAATATACTGTATAATTAAGGAAAAAAGGCTGTGTTTGTAAAACGTCAATCTCTTCACAACACTACATCTAGTGGTTTAGAAACCACTTGGTTCAGCTAAGCAACTTATGAAAAAAGATTCAACATTTCATTAATCAAGTTCGCGGAAGCTAATAGAAAATAGACCTTATTTGTATATTTATGATTCAATTTTACTACGCATTTACTGTAATACATACAGAATTATCAAAATATTGAACATTTTGTTGACAAAAATGCACATATTGTTTATCAAAATGTCTATAGGAAGCAATGCCACACTGCGAGAAACAAAACTAGTTGAATGTACATTCTGACATCAGTCAGCTGTTCTAGATTATTCAAAAGGGTGTGAAAATTCTTTGACAGAACTACATATTCTGAGTTGTTTCGCATTTTTTAGATGTCAAGAAATGCTGAAGGTAAGTATTAAATGAGCAATTACAAAAATCCATAGTCAAATCTCATTTCATCCCACAGGCAGCGCTTTCTTTGTCGGCAAAGTAAATCTTGTAAGAAACGGAAGGTTTTCTTAATAGAAAAATGAAATTATAGAGTTGATTATTGACATTCAAAGTATGTACAAGTGTAATGTTAATTTAGTGAGATTTAGTCTTAGAATCAAGAATTACAATAAAGAGTAGAATCAAAACTGATTAAATGTTGATTTGTTTGAATACTTTCAGGATATTTAACAGAAAAGCTATATGTTTGCGGAAAGGCCAAAATTAAATTTGACTATTAAGTTAAAATAAGAAAGTCTTTATACCACGCTTGACGCCATAAGTTTGTGCATCGTCCGCAAAGAAACGAATCGTTTCAAAACTAAATATGTTTTAAACAATAACCTAGCAAAGAGTTGGGATAAGCCCAGAGTACGACGCTTGTACAAGCATCCTACTACGCTAGGTGAGGCGGTGAGCCTATTGTGCAATAAAATTAGTATTTAGTTCACTTTGAGTGTTTCCATGAACTGATGAATGTGTATTCAGTGTAAATACTAATGAAAGTTGTTTTAAATATTACAGCATGAACTGGATTCGTCTTAATTTTATGGCAAACCTATTGTAACATGGACTACGAGAGCACTTTTTCACATTTCTACACCACGTTTATATAAAACTAGCATGAAAAATATAAAAAATGAAATTAAAATAAAGAAAATATGAACCAAAAACAAGAATGTTCGTCAATGCTATCTTGTCCCAACATTGAAGTGTTGTGGTATATATTTCTAAAACTTAATTGATATTTTTTCGCCGGATCGTGTTAGGTTGGAGGAGTTGCTGGACTGTTCTTTCATGCTTTTTGTCTTTTTCATAGAAAAAAATTATACACCAAAGCAGCGTGGAAGAGACAACGGTAAAAACAGTTACTAATTATCACTCATCAGTTCCTGGAACCTTCTCTTGAAAATTCAATCAAATGCAGGCTGCTTCCTTTTTTTCCTTTTGTTTTATACCTATATTTGGTACGATTAGACGTAATGCACGCCAAGTTGTTCTACTATTTTAGTTTTCTAATTACAGATCATATGCTGTAAAATCTCATGTCATTCAAAAAAAAAAGACTAAGTTTGAAATTTGTTCTTCTTTTTTGTTCAATGTGACGAATCGAAGCGTAAACTTGTTAATAAGACAAGACAGTATTCAGCTGTAAAACAAGCTAACGGTGTACAATATCGTCAGCTCGATCTGTTTTGAGTAAACAGGAAAACAAACATTATATTTTCATTTCAAAACCAGTAGTTGACACTTCCTGTTGTTAAGTATTAGAAACCTAATTCATTATTGCTTTCATAACAAATTCAGTCTTCATCGAGTTTGTAATAGCTCTCCTTTGTAGATGACAAAAAAATAATTAAGCTTAACTGTTAGATCCAATCTTTCAAACCTGTCGTTCATCAGACAATTGCACTTTCTACAAAATAAATTTCCAACACAGGTGGAAAGTTTGCTTTGTTCTTGATATATAACTTTTACTTTTTTGCTTTTTTTTATTTCAAAGTTTCCCAGCTTCATGCAAAAACCCAAAACCACGGACAGCTCTTTCATTATTGCCTAAATTTGAAGGGGCTCCAACTCTTTTTTGTTAGGAATTAGCTACAACCAACTTCAATCTACAGTCAGCTAGGTTCGACTCAGTCTGGTGACATAAGCGTTAGTTTCATCGACATCTCTTGATCTTTCTTTGAAAATAACTTTAATTATCTTACATTTGTGAATATCCAAGCTGTAAACTCAAATGAGTTTATAACAATTCGAACATCAGCAAATTTTTCACAACTTTTCTGGATTTCCTGTTCTTTTATAGATACGTGCTCTTAAAACAAAATAATGAATTTAACTCTGAAGCCATCTAGATTTTCAAAAGTTATAAATAAAAAGTTATAGACCATAAACTCAAAGACTTTCTTGGCGTGTTATAACAAAATCGCTTCATCAACTAATCGCCGATAAGGTGAACGTCAGATCAAGTACTAAAGTTAGGTGGGACTCAACTGTCTTCACTCTGAGAGACACACGCCTTGTTCATCTCTCTGGCTTGGCACATTCTCGTGACCGTTTATGTAATGCACTTTGAGTTGCTTGCTCACACAACCAACAACATCAAACGATTTGGGGGAACTTTACGTGTCATGAAATAATCAGTTTGTTGCAAATGACTGAACATACAAAAGCTGTAAACTCCTTCGACGTGTTAATGTAAAAAAAGTTATGGAAAGAACAATTAACTGATAGTCATGCACAGCCATAGCACACGTGAATCATTTTAGCAAAGATTTCTTATATGAAAACTTTTTTGGTTTGAACGAAAGCGTGGTGTGAGACAAAGTTTATTTTGTTTGACGTCCGGAAGGTGTTTACTTTTGTTTGTAAAACATAACATCAGCTGAAACCATCCTAAAAGGATAATTCGAGCTTGTGAATTCAAGTATCGAGGGAACAATAAAAACCGAAAAGATTTGTAGTCTAAAAATGTATTGTAACAGGGAAATCTCATCCTTAGTTCTCTATTAACCAACCTTGCTATACCGGTCTTTAAAACAAGAGCCGCCAAAATACTGATTCGCCCTTACCCAAGGATAATAATCTATGCATGGAAACTGTTGTTATTATGTTCGATAATGCATATTTGAGGCTTTCAAGAAATCCTCGGCTGGTGTCATACAAAACTGTCGTCTCCGTTTGTATCACAAGCTCAGGTTAAACACATCTGTTCCGATATACTTGATCATTTTCCATGCACGGTTTGCCTTTTCCGCGCGCGCTTTTGGGTGTTATGATTTTAGTGCTAGTCTCCACTCTCGATAAATACAATAGCAATGAACGCGAGGGGTCTTGCAACCGAAATACATCACGTTCTGATACAACCAAGGTTATACAGCCGATGATTCCTAGAAGTATCGTTTGTAAGAAGAAGAACCCCAAACAATTGCAAAGAGAAAAACCGTTTGAAAATTGATTGGGGGGGGGGATTAATTGGATTTTTTGGGGGATTAAGAACTTGCAATTTTACCGATTGCCAAAAACTTCTGCACAACTGTTCTTTGATTAATAACACACCTTTTCAAATTAATTTGATGACTTAATCACAGGAAACCACGAAACTCGTCGTTTGCTTTCAAAAATGGTGTTCTGCCTAAAAAAATGGCTGAAACTTGAAATAATTTTTGTCTATGTTACAAAATCAGTCATTTTTTTCTTAGAAAATTCATGTTTGTAATTATTATAGTTGATTTACAATTTTTAAAACAGAAAAAAGCTCAAAACGTGGGCTGATGGCTGCCATTTTGGATTTTTGAAATTGTTGCTACTGGGCAATAAAATTTACTTTATTGATTACAAGATGAGTCAGTTGATCATGTGCAACTACGGTTGTGATCGCAAAGGCTATAACAAAAATCTTCCGTTTCAGCAACTTACACGTAGTGTTGCCTTTTATTCACAGACTGCGAACCAATCATTCAATCGACGTTAACTTTATTCTATCACTTCCATTATTCCTTAAATTATTACAGCACAATATAGTTTCTGCTGCAGCTTATAAGTAAACTTTTATTGGTCTTTTTGTTGAAGGTTGACACCATGAAATTTACGAAAATTCCCTTTCAATGTTTTTAAGTGAGTCCTTGTTTTGTCTTCCTTTATATGGTGTTCTTCTTGTTAAAACGCTTCAGAAGCGGTGATCCATATTTAAAGAGATCTGGCTCTTGGCTGCCTTTGGAAAAATGATCAGAGCTGTGTTCTTCGGAGTCTCTCAGGGGTAAGCCCTTTGATAAAAATATAAATCAATTAAAAGTTAAGCACCACACATTTAAAGAGAAACCGTTAAGTTGCGATAACAAACCCAACTGTGACTGAAAGTCAATTGTTTGAGAGTTGCCATGGTAACAAGATTTTGATTGACTACTTTTTTCCACTTTTTGATTTTTAGTCGTTTTTAATTCATTTCTGATACAGGTCTAGTTCTTTCGCTACTGTTGTGTAACTCGCATTTAGTTGTAAGAATTTTTTTACTCAAATTGTTTTCCAACAATGTTGACGTGAAACCAATTTTTGGAGTGTTTCTAATTTTTTTTTCTATCATAAAGAAACTCATTAGTCAAAGTAACGTAAAGTCATGTTTTCATAAGCTTCAACAGTACTACTTTAGTTTAGGACACTGACAGCAGTTTTTAATCTTTTCTTTAATGGATGAATCAAATTGTTAAAAAGGACAGCATTGATTCAGCTGACTTTAAGATTGTTTAAAAGCATCTTTGTTCTGTTTCAGATGTATTCAAAATCACTTGTTACAAAGCTTTTAATTAATAGAGCCGAAGAAATACCAAAACTATCAAAAATCTACTCATGTTTCATCTAACCTCCGAGTTTCATGAAAAAAAAAGATACAGAGTTATTAGGGAAGGGGGCCTCAAAAACACAGCTAACCCATCCCCCCCTCCCCGACCTACACTAACAGGAACTCCATCATCCTGAAATTGTTAAAGTAAATACTTGAAGCATGCAACTTTTCTCTGTCTAAACAAGGACATTATTTTTACTACTATAGTAACATAACAGACAAATTACATGCGGAAACTGACCTTTGATTTTGTTTGTAATTGTCGTCCGTTTAAGATTTTACATGGCCAACTAAAAAGTGTCCATGGCTGCTAGTTCATCACGCGAGCAAAAATCAAGATGGCTTGTTTACAAAACGAATTTGTGCACGTGAAAGTTTTAGAAAAACTAACAAAAAGGGAAGTAATCATTTGTCTGCTACATTTGTAAAGGTCATCGAACAAGCCCTTGTTAAATTTCGCAAAAAATCACTTGTCGCAGAAGACGAGCGTTTTTTTGTTTTTTCTTTAATTTGGCTTGGTCTCATTCTATTACCTATAATAACTAACAAGTACAATCGTCTGCTTACCGATCGAGCAATGCCCGACGGAGGCATGTCTGCTTCCTCAATAGCTGCTACGGCATCATAATTTTTAACGCCCTGAAAATATATCATTCCAAAGGATTAAAACAGTCTGCTATTTTATATAACCTGCCCTTTTCTGAAGTGCGTGCATTTGCTCGGATCACAGGCTTGCCCTGAATTCCTAAATTACAAGCTAGCATACACTGGTTCGAAAATCATATTTAAAGGACTTATAAACATTATCGCGATATACCATACACAAAACTGTTTTTGAACTAATAATCAAAGCTTTATTTTATACCTCAGTTGTTGTCATTAGTTACGAATGCTTTTCTTTTAGAAAAGCTTTCGCCAAAAGGGAACTAAGAAGAGTGGTAGTCTAACATTTTAGAATAAGTTTGATATCGTGAGATCATCCGGGTTAGTGCAGTCCTGAGAAGGACTGCTGTCGATGTTAAGGACTGACGTTTCGACAACCTGAGCAGTAACTATCTTCAGAGCCAAGAGTGCATCGCCAATAGTCATTTTCAGAGCTATACTAACTCGGAAATACAATCTACCGTTATGTCTGGGCTCAAACTGTTAACCATTTTAAAGTGAGTATAACTAAAGAAGCGTTTTTGAGGGGGGGGGGGGGGGGGGGGGGG
>JAOBAT010075877.1:0-20619 GCA_026413305.1 Hydrozoanthus tunicans | reverse complement strand
TATTTGTAAAAGCGTCTTGTCGCAATTTGTAATAGCTCATCGTCGCAATGTGTTGTATTCAGACGTTTTTCACCTCCGTGACAATCACCACGGCCGCATAACGCTTGCAAGTACGCGCCAACATTCGATATTTGATTTCCGGTTGGCCTCCGTGGAAACACGGACGGCTTGTGCTTAAGGTCTCTACTACCGGAACATGCGACGACTTTGACAAATAAATATGGTAATTTGGTTGATCATGAGACTTTTACTGGCCAATTACAAACGCGACATGAGAGACTGGCAAACAGGTACACCTAGAGTCGGGCCCCCCGCAGGGTAACCCGACTAATTAAAAAAAATTGTTGAAATCTTATCAAAAAATTGAAATAAAAGAATGGATGGAATGATGGCAACTTTAACAGAACCAAAAACAAAAAAAAATGTTTTTATCACTTCATACACAAGCTTTGACATAGATCCCTTGCTACACTAAAAACGATCTATGGGAGCCTCTTCTACATTAAAATCAACTTTAACAAAATGACATCAACCCTGTTCCATAATTAGGTACATTTTTAAGCACTTGACGGGGCTCCAACTTGCCAACCATAGGTGGCCAATGCTGGCCAAATGTTTGCTACTAGGTTTTAAGGACTGGTAGACAGTTGGCTACTGTAGGATTGTGTGGATTCTTTGTGACTTATCGACTAAGAGATAATGTTTCTAAAGTATGATAAAATATTTGATAGACGAAAAAAGCTTATCGACTTTTCTGAGAAAGCAAATCTGGAAACAAATGCAATAATTCATGCGCACAAGGCTATATATTACTGATTATCAATATGGCTACTAAAACTTGCGCTCAGGCTATCAAATGTTTGTCTTTGGTAGCCAGTTAGCTACTTGAAAGAAAAAAGTCAATTTCGAGCCCTGCTAGGCGAAAATGAAAGGTAAGAAGGGAGATGAAATGTTTGTTGGTAACGTTGAACTGTATTGAATAAATGTCTGGTAGTAGTGATCGAGATAGTGTCTGATGGTACTGGTGAACTGTCTGTGGGTAACCTTGTGCGTAGACCTGTACTAGACAAGTATATTGTTCTTACCTCCTGGTCTCATTGTCTTATCGTACTGGTACCAGTGCAGACCTATCCACGTGATAAGCTGCAAATTGCATGGCTGTTCCTTGATTGCCACTAAAACATAAAAATATTTTTCAGTATTTCCACTCTTAAACGATCATGAAGTTAAAGGATTTTTCTGGGACCTTCAGAGACATTTTAAAGTAAATTCAAGAAGTTACTTCAAGACCTAACAAAAGCTTTCCTTGAGTCCGATCTGTGTTTATTCTGATATTTTCTGACCGTGATCTTGGAGTATATTCAATACCCAAAGACTTCAAGAAACACAGCTAATATTCAAGAGTTTGCCCATGCCTGGAAAAGCATTTATAATTCATGCACTTAATATCTAGATTTTAATAATTTTGAGATTTCTTGTATGGCAAAGGAGAGTGGCTTATAAACAATTTTAGGGTTGTCATACAACTTCCATTCTAAAATTCCACGATTTGATCATTCAATTCCAGTAAAATATGTAATCCAGTTCAATATCTAAGACACGGTAGCAACTTCGGGGTTTAAAAAAAGATAAGCTTGATGACAATTCCAAGATATACTAATATACTCCACACTGAACAACTAATGGGTTTACAAAAAAGATAAAGTCCTATGACAATTCCAAGATAGACTCCTATATTCCACACTGAACAACGTTAATAGGGTATACAAAAAAGATAAAGCTTGATGACAATTCCAAGATAGAATCCTATATCCCACACTGGACAATGTTAATAGGGTTTAAAAAAAGATAAAGCTTGATGACAATTCCAAGATAGACTCCTATATTCCACACTGAACGACGTTAATAGGGTATGCAAAAAAGATAAAGCTTGATGACAATTCCAAGATAGAATCCTATATTCCGCACTAGACAACGTTAATAGGGTTTACAAAAAAGATAAAGCTTGATGACAATTCCAAGATAGACTCCTATATTCCACACTGAACAACGTTAATAGGGTTTACAAAAAAGATAAAGCTTGATGACAATTCCAAGATAGACTCCTATATCCCACACTGGACAACGTTAATAGGGTTTACAAAAAAAAATACAGTCCTAAGACAAATCCAAGAGAAACTTCTAAATTTCAGACAACAAAGGTTAAACACAACGACAGTTCCACGAGAGACTTGAAAATATTCCAGACTGAACAACGATACAACACTACGACGGTTGTCAAACTATGGCCTAACCATTATCCACTTCTGATTGCAAATTAGAGCCTTTGATCATTTGAGAATGCAACTGCTGTTGTGTCTTGTACACGCATTTATCTCACGGTATTAAACATATTTATCATGATGACATCTAAGTATACCTTCATCATATGTGATCAGCTGTTCATCAGATGGAATTTTGGCAGCAACTTTGAAAGAACTGGAATCTCCAACAAGATACGACTGCAAGCAAAAATAATTTTAATAGTAAACGCTTTATTACAAAGTGCCATCCATTTATTGCCATCACTACCATTATGATTATTGACAAGTATAGATAGATAGATAGACAGACAGACAGACAGATTAGATAGATGGATGGATGGATAGATAACAACATTATTTACTACCTAATAGAGGAGAGTAATAAACTATACATGCCTGACAAAAAAGGAAACTAAAGATTACCCCCTCCCCCCACCCAAGTTTCTTTCAATGTTAGGGTTTGATTTTCGAACGTTATCGAAGGCCGACTTGACCAGTTCACAAACTGGTGGATTTTGAGTCTGAGATCAAAGAAGACAAACCTGATCAGTGGTTAGGAATGGGATTTAAATCTTGGACAACTATATGCAAATCTGGGGGAACCCTAACCACACACTGCTTCCCTAAGAAAATGTTTTACGGAACGTAACTAAACAAATTATCAAAGTGTACCTTTGTAATAATTATATGTTCAACTTTTCACAAGAAGGGCTTTGTTCATGACATTGAAAGAAACTACCAGGCTTTGTTACAAGTTGATAGCACTGTCACGATGTGCAAGAGATCTCAGAAGTCGAACCACTGTGAAAGAATAAGCTAGAGTATTAATACAGTAAGTTCCAAATAATTACCATAGTAAGATCCCGTCTGCCTTGGTACACAGTCGTGATAATTTCCCCGTGACCCTGATGAAAAAAAAGGACATCATTTCATTATCATCATTACCATTATAAATGATAAGCAACACCATCATTATTTCAATATTTCTTCCATTATCAACACTACCGTTATGATTATTGACATCATTTATATATAGACAAACAGATAGGTTAGATAGATGGATGGGTGGATGAATGAATGGATGTTATAATAAGAATGTTTAGCATAGTAGCATTTAGTAGTAGACAGACCACGACACCATTATCATCACTACCGTTATGATTATTGACATCATTTATAGATAGATAGAGAGATAGATTAGATAGATAGACAAGAGTCAGAGTAAACCCTTTGTACCCTTAATCTTTCACTTTTTAATTTTCGATTTCAAAATCACAACTTACCGATGTGACTCAGACAAGCACACACTAGATTAGATAGATTGATGGATGATTGGTGGATGGGTGGAGGGATGAATGGATATTATAATAATAATGTTTAGCGTAGTAGCAGTTAGTAGTAGACAGACCTTGACACCAGGATTACCTACTCTTTGTCGACAAGTGTTGTGGGTTCTTTTAAGTCCTCCGATAGGAGATTGAGAGACTGGGCCTACAGTTTAGTGTCGACAGTCTAACCATTTGCAGATGTTAGGGAAAAGGCACGCACAAAAGACTGGTACCTTACCAACTAGGCTAACCAGGCAGTGGTTACTACCTGCGGTCGCCCAAAAGATATGCACTTACTTGAAGTGAACAGCAGTCAGTGAGTGTTTGATCCAGCCAATCCTGGCCATGCCTGTTTCTTACCACCGTCACAAAGTGCCCTGTACAAGAGTGGAATAATTTAATTTGTTTCCAACTATTCATACTTTACCAGTCTATACTTAAAAATGATGGTTTTCAGGCTGGGTGTTTTGAAAATATCCTAATGCAATGAGAACTTTAACAAGAACTACTCACAGAAACTCTTTGAGTAAACCCTTTGTACCCTTAAATATTTCACTTTTTAATAATTTTCGATTATAAAATCACAGCTTACCGATGTGACTCAGACGAGCACATGCCAGATTATACCATCTTAAGGCATCTCTTTTGTTTGCTGATAAAGCCACCCATGGGGTCACCATGTTTGGCTCTGAGATTCCGAGACTGACCATGTAACACACAAAGCACAGTCTTGTTGCTCTTGGCCAAGTGAGAAAATGCTAAAGGTAAAAAAAAAATCAAAGAAATTAGTAACTAGATAACCCAAAACCGTTTTGTAAGTGTGTTACAGGCTGCATTCCTTATATAATATATTTATGTAAAAGTAATATCCCATTAAGCAAAGTAAAAGTTGGAGCCATGTTGATTTAAGTTTTATAAAAGGAAGTAGCTATCATAAATATACATGACCTTCTTTGGGAAAAGGGACAAAATTACTTCCTGTTTTCACATGGAAACTCGTCTGCAGGTTGTTAAGAAAATGTTGGAAAATTAGACTCATGCATTTCAATGGCTTGCTCTGTCGTTAGAAAATCAGACCAACTCATTCAATCGATTTGCTTATATGTTAAAAAATCCACTTCTTTGAACGGCTTGCCCAGTTGTTAGAAAAATAAACCAACTCCTTCAATCAACTTGCTCAGTCATTTGTCAATACTTGCTCACTCAGCACTTAGCAACCCGCTAGATATTTGTCCGGAAAACCTGTTTCATGGAAAGACGTTTATTTTCCTTTTCACATAGAAGGTCTAAATATAGCTTCGAGTGAGGCCTTGCCACTTGAAATGAGTAATAGTCTGAGTTTTGCCAATAATAATAATAATAATAATAATAATAATAAGAAGAAGAAGAAGAAGAAGAAGAAGAAGAAGTAGTAGTAGAAGAAGAAGAACAACAACAACAACAATAACAATAACAACAACAACAACAACAACAACAAAAATAATGTAGATGTTTCCAGAGGAAGCACAGTCGATCTTTGGTGGTTTTCATGGGGGTCTACTGGGTCTAAACTAAAATTTTAAAAACTAAGTCAATCTACAACATCAACAAAGAGCTCATTAACCCACTCAAAGGAAAGAGATAAAATGTCTGACCTCAGTGGGGCTCGACCCCACAACCTGCGAAACAGGTCTACCTTGCTCCAACCAACTGAGCTACAAGGTCAACTATAAAACTGGTTGTGGGGTATTAAGGCCAGAGCAATTTTCTTCTTCAGAGTGTAATTCTTTGCAAAAGTTTGTGTAATTTAACCACCACCTGATTAGCCCACTTTGTAAGACACTAAGTCTGTCACACAAGAGGCTCCAGTTCAATTCCCAGCCGGACTTAAAATAGCTGAGAAGATGCAACTCTTGCTCTAAAATCTGCAAATAGTTGAATCTTCACACCTTGGATTTAAGGACGTTAAACCACAGGTCCTCAGAGCCCATTCAATTGGTAAATTAATCTCGTTTAGAGTTTCTGACTACACAAGAGTATAGACTATAAATTAAACCATAAACTAAAATTGCTAATTTCATTATCACTATAAGTGTATTTCGGCCAGCTTACCTCTTTAGCTAGTCTCACAACCAGAGTACCAAGATGCATGTACAACTGGCCACTCATTTCTTGCAGTACCACATTCCATTCATTGTGTTTGACACTGGCTTTACTTGTTTGGGGTGTTGCTTTAATTCTTCGCTTTGATGCAGCAAACAAGCAGCTGTCAAATCTTGTAGAAAAAAATGACGCATTGCTTAAAAAATATTCAACCATGGTACATGAAAAGCTGTGAAGGGGATCAAGGAAGGTTTCCAATACCATTGTTAGGTAAGTTCTTATTTGTGGCAGATTTCCAAAAATTTCATGCATTTAAATAAGGCATTCAATAAATAGCATGTGTGTGTGAAACAAAATCTGTTTTTTCATAATTTTGCAGCTTATCATATCTTAAAATGGGGTTTGAGAGGAAAAACTGCAAAAATACCTTGAAGTGCGATTTTTTGTCTCCAAAGTCTGACACAAAAGTGGTTCCCATAAAATAGGAAGACTAGGGACAAGATGACATAATAAACTGCATTTTTGGAAATAGTGCATTATTACAACCAGTGTGTTTGTATTGTTTTTGCAACTAACATCATTAGGCATCCCAGCTACGAAGCCAGCTTTCAGCTTTCACAATTTATATGATTTTCAATTGCAGAAAAAAAGGTATGACAAAGGTAGAAAAACGTGATAAATTAGCATGGGCTCAAAAAAAAAGTTCGTGTGGATCAAATTTGACCAAAAACTGATCATATATGGCTTCCCTTAACCCCCTTCAGTTCTAGTTGGGTAAATTCTCCCAACATGAGCCAAAATTTTTCACAGAACAAGGTGGGGAGAATTTTACTATTCATCTCATTTTTGAATGCCTCGTTTTGTATGAGAAGTTATATATGGAATAGTTTGATGTTGGTAACTGACTCACAGGGACTGAAAGGGTTACAGTACTGAACATTTTTAGAGAAACTGGAGAATATTTAGCATACAGTAACATTTAACAAGTGTAACTAGACTATGAACTTGGACTTGTTGTTAGAGAATAATGCTTGTTAGTGGTGAATACCAAAACTGATTGTTTCAGTAGTGAGTGAAGTAATTCTATATAAGAATTATTCCTAGAAATCTAAAACAACATCTTGTTGCAAAACTTAATATTAATTACTAAGTATTGTTCTTTAGAACTTTTGTTCAACCACGAGTCGACCTTTTGTTGTAAGTTCTTTGTTAACAAATAATAAAGGAAAACATGACTTGAAGTTGAATGCTTTTCCAACTTTGCTCTTGTAGAGTTAACACGGGCCATCTTGGTTGAGGCTACAGTGGATGTTTTTGCCTCTTCAGGTCAACAGAAACTATGACCGAAATCAAAGCTGAGCTACATAATTATCTTCTTTTATTAATAAGAAACAAAAGCCTGTTGTCACAACAATAATCCATAGCATTTCTTAATAAACCAGTTTGGAGTTTCAGAAATATTACGCGCGATGGGATAAAAGAAAATATTCATCAAACTTAAGAAAGGAACATTAATGTATATATTCCCATCCTACTTCATTGCATTCCTTTTTTTTAAGTTTAATGAATTGCACATTTTATCCCAACATGCGCATGTATTTCTGAAATTTGGAACTAATTTATAATTAACTTGGATGACTGGGAAATTCAAAGACAATAACAAACCTATATATGGAGTTTATGCAGTCAGACGTTTCCGACTGCACCAGCTGCAAACTAACAACACGTGACAGTGCAAGCAGCAGATGAATGTGTGTCTCCAAGATCACATGACAACTTCCCACCTCACTACTTGATTTAACTGTGACAGGCGAAAGAGATCATATATAGAAAATGTATTAGTAGGCAATCAGCATGATGCTGTGGTGTGTCATATCAAACAGGGTCTTTTCAATATCATCATCAACATCATTCAATATCATGATGCCCATTTAATAATAAAAGCATAAAAAAAACTGCCCCATCTTGTTGGTCAGATAGCACTTTTTTCAAAACAGTGATTGGGTTTCACATAGCAGTCTGACAGTACAAAAAAAAACAACTTAAGACTTACCCCTCTTATCCAGTACTGACATGTATTTCTGCAGAGAAAAGAACACATTTACTTAAAGTAAAAACTAAAAATAACAATGTTCAACAAAGCAAAAACAAGATAACACTAACCGGTGCACCAGTCAATAATTGAAATTGCAGCAAAAAAAACCAAACTATTTGCGATATCAAGTTCAGATTTTGTCCATCAGTTTAATTGTTTTTTATCTTGAACTACTCAGAACACTCTTTGGCTTAGTGTAGCTGGGTTAGTGGACCACAGTTCGTAATGTAAACAAATGACAACACAAATGGTTTTACACATTAAAAGCTACAGGAAAACAACAAGAAAAACAGAAAACAACAAGTTAGAAAAACAGAAAACAACAAGAAAAAATTGAAAACAACAAGTTAGAAAAACAGAAAACACAAATTAGAAAAATAGAAAACAACAAGTTAGAAAAACAGCAAAACAAGAAAACAGAAAACACCAAGAAAAACAGTAAAACAACAAGAAAAACAGTAAAACAACAAGAAAAACAAAAAAACAAGAAAAACAGAAAGCAAACAAAACAGTAAAACAATAAAAAAAGAAAACAACAAAAAAAACAGAAAGCAAACAAAGCAGTAAGACAAGAAAAAAAGAAAACAAAAAAAATAGGCCCGCAATGCGTGCAGGTAGCTACTGCGTTCATGTTTCACTATGTGCCAGAGTTCAAATAAATCTCTATCGAACGCTGAGATGTAGATTTATTGTTTTAGTGTCACGTGATCCTACAGGACTAGCATTTACGTGGACAAGCATTCATGTGATAGGGTGCAATAAAATCCATTGATCTCCATATGCATTAGTTTTGTTGAATATAGAAAGTTTTGTATGATATAATTAAGGGTAGGGTAGTTGGTGGGGGGGGTCGGGGAATGGGTTACATAGTCATGTCTAACCGATGCTAGTGCTATGCTCCTACCCAAGCATAGGGCCTCAGTGAATTATTTTATAAAAGAAATAAAACATTTTTTCCCATGCCTTCATAGCCTGATGAAACTCAGCAACGTTTTAGAGAATTCTCGCGCAGGTGAAAACCCTAGACGGTCAGTTTTGATTTCTTAATTAAATTTTGCTCAAGGATTTCATGACGTCCTTTGACATCATGATAAGCCCACCTTTACTTTAATCCGGCGACATGTGATGCTAATATTTCCCCTCCTCCGGCATGTGTATTTAATACTTATCCAACAGTAAAGCAACGTCAAAGTGAGACACAAATAAGTGAAACAATTTGACTATATTTCAATTAGCGGAAGTTACAACCGTAACATTTCAACGATGTATTGCATTTAACCAATATGAGAGCAGTGTCTTTCAAACTGCATTGAAAACATAAACAATATAAAACATGAACAATTTGAGAACATTGTCTTTCAAACCGCATTGAGCAATGTCAAGAGCAATATGAGGGCAGTGTCTTTCAGTTGAGTGTTGTTGCTCTTTGTTTAGTCCGCAAACCAGTCACAGAAGCAAGAACACAAGGAGAAATCCGACGTTGCGAAACGTTCCTCTGTCGATATTTTAACGGAAAGGGATCGTATTTCACAATGAGACATCGGTGAACTCAATGGTAAAACTTATTTAATTTTTCGGAAAAAACAATAAGAACTGCCTGATTCAAAGTAGAAAAACTTAAGAAGCAATTAAAATATCAATTTGTTTTTTTTAAACTTGAGAAAAACATATAAAGTCCATTGAAATCTAATACCTCACGCGACGACCGAAAGTCCTTCGTGTTTCCAAAGGTGACTCCGAAGCAATCCCGAAAAAAGTGGACACTCAGACATCGCACCCGATAACAATATGGCTACTAGCGCAAGCGCAGTAGCTACAAATACCAGAAAACAACAAGAAAAACAGAAAACAACAAGAAAAACGAAAACAATAAGAAAGAGAGTAAAACAACAAGAAAGACAGTAAAACAACAAGAAAAACAGTAAAACAACAAGAAAAACTGGATGGCAGAAAACAATAAGAAGGAAACAAGTGATTTAGTGATAATTCATTCAATTTTAAAAAATATAACTGCAGCAGTTCTAGATTAATACTGATATGAATGAAGATGAATATTACGTAGTACCTAATATAAACTAAAAGTTCAGACTTCATTTGTTGATGAATTAAA
Source organism: Hydrozoanthus tunicans (assembly GCA_026413305.1). Taxonomy (NCBI): domain Eukaryota; kingdom Metazoa; phylum Cnidaria; class Anthozoa; order Zoantharia; family Hydrozoanthidae; genus Hydrozoanthus; species Hydrozoanthus tunicans. Next base: position 10,701 of record JAOBAT010075877.1, on the reverse strand, counting down.
TGAGGCCTACAACCACTGATTGTTTTCTGCGCTGTTGCTAGTCTGTGTCATCATCAAGGTTTACCCTCCAGCCTTCAAACAGTTCTAGAAATTTTTCTCACCTCAGTAATTTCAATTACACATGCCCACCACTCCAAGCTGCTCTCAAATGCTTTGGTTTTAATTACAGAAACACAGTGGTCAAAGGCTTCGGCAATGCGGCCTGATGAACATGCAGGTAAAATGGTTAAAATTACTGTCATTAAATTGTAGCTTAATTTCAATACCTTAAATTAAAAATTTAACCCTTTAATTCCCAGCTGTACTGTGTCTAGGTATAATAATTATCATCCCATCTACATATATAGAACCCAGAGTTTTCTTTGAACAAGTTTGGGAGAATTTTACTTTTCATCTTTGAACAGTAGTTTGTTTTGTTTGATATCATTTCTTGTTTCCTTACAACCAAAACAATTATTATTGTCTTATGCTGTATGTATCATGTAAGGAGATAAGTTAAATGTTGATAGCTGACTGGGACTGAATGGGTTAAAATCAGCAATTGCAAGTTTGTGATGACTTTTTGTCAAGGTCAAGGTTGCCTAACATCATTTTCAAGTCAAAAGTTTACAGAGGGCAAAACTAAGTTTTTGTACTAGGCTTTAAATTTGAATACTTTATAAGCTTGCCTGAGCTGCACAAATAAACATTGAAAACAAAACTTTAAAAGTTGTCAAACAAAAAGTTTGGCAAGAACATAATTGATTTGCCTTCTATAAACTTTTGACTTGAAAATGACAATAGGCAATGTCAAAACGTCATCACAAACATGCATGCTATTGCTTAACTTTATAGTAAATTTATTCAACAAGAATTGTCCGATTAAGACTGCTCAAGGGCAAGTAACTTCCTCAAGGACACAATATGTACAGTGGTCTGACCAGGACTCAAACTCACGATCCTGGGATTACAAGTTGAACAGTCACACTGGTCTCACCTCAACCTCATTTGCTTCTAAAGTCTTTATTGGGAAACCTCAGACCCCTGAACCTAACATTATAAACCTTGTTACACTGTCTGTATGCAAACCCCTCAGTCTTAAGATATATTTCATGGCAAGGACCTCACTATCAGTTAATTTAAGTGTTAATTAAATTATACCATTGCCAAAATTCATAACCAAAGAGTCTACCTGTTGAGTACAGCCTCACAAGTCTGATATGCAGATCCACTGCTCTTGGTCTCTTCACCTGGTTTGAGCAAAGAAACTTATTTGTAATGCATTTACTGTCACCTGTAATTGCCATAACTCAAACAATTTATCATTGCAAATATTAACATCATCAGCCACTGTGTATCGCAAAGCCATTGTTATCATCAAAACTCAGGATTCTTGCAGTCTGGCTACAAACTCAGGAAATCAAGTCCCTATGAAATTCCTGTTAAGGCCTAAATGAAAGTTAAAAACCTTTCTCCATCAAGTTATCTGATTTAAGACATCAGAATCCAAGAACCTTTTTAACGATTGCTATGAAGAGTACACACATTGCAATGCTATGCTCAGTTTTTCATTTAAGTGGATGTAAATGTTAGAAAAGAAAATTTAAACAAATTAAAAATAAATTATAATAACTTGAATCAAGGCATAATATCCAGAAGTATATTGCAGGGAAAACAATAATTATTATTATCTAGAAGATAGGGTTGTGTTTACAAGTAATTATTTTCACTCAATCAAAACTCTGAGTAATACAACTTAGTCATTTTTTCCATTTGTACTGTGTATATTATTTGTAACAGTTATAGATTGTGTTTTTAAAAAAAATGATAATGTGTAAATTGAAAAGTGAGTGCTACTGCAATAAAAAAAAATCAATCATTCATTGTGCTAATATTTTAGTTGTAACCAGATTAGATGTTAATAGGTTCTACAATCTGATAATTAATACAAAATATCTAATAGCTAATTTCGGTCAGTCTTTTGTTTTATTCTTCCAAACAAAGTTAGTGAAACAGCACCAGTGCTGTTGTCTTCTGTCATTCATTTTTCACTTACCATTTCACTTGTAATCAGATCTTCCATCTCCTCATAGTCAATCTTCCCAGCAGTTTCAATAAGATGCATCTACAACAAACACCATTTTCAACAAACCCCATTATCAACAAACAACAAATGGTTCTAAAACTTCCACTACTGACACAAAGAAGAGATCAATATAACAGCGAGAATAATGGTCTTTGAGCATGGAGTGTTTTTTTGTTTGGGGCATCATGAAAATAAGACTGGGTGGAAGAAATGGTTAAACCGCAAGGCCTATGGGATGGAAGGCTAGGAAATTTGTAAATACATTTTTTCATTTATATAATATAGATACTAATAATGAGTACCGATTTTTTCCTTTTACCAAAACCTCATAATTTCATTATCTTCAATGAGCACAGTAAAGATAAATTTTTATCTTTCATGTGTGAGGGTATTGATGTTCCCATGGTTACTAACACGATTAATCTAATTACAAGAGAGCTACCCATTCTGGTGCATGGCGGGTTCTTTTAAAAAAAAGAGTTAAGTTTTCATGTAGGAACTTTATCAGTATCTATAAAACAAACGGAACAAGACCCTTGGGGAAAAGGAAACAACAGGGGAAGCCAGATAGTCTTGAGAGTAAATATTTTAAACTACAGGCTCTTCATAGGACAGTTTTCAAACGTTGCACAAAATAGAGTGAACAATCTAAGAAATTCTGTAAGGATGTAAGAATAAAACTAGTTTACAGCATCTACAAAATCATTAAAATGTTGAACTCGGTAAAAGACCCTGTCCATAAGGAGCTCCGGTCGCTTGTCGTATACAAATTCACATGTGCAAGCTGTAATGCTTGCTATGTCAGGGAAACCCGTCAACATTTTGAGACACACGTTCACGAGCAACTTAGAGACAGGTTGTCTCACGTATTTAAACACCTTATACAATCAGAAGAATGCCGAGCAGCCTGTTCTAGCAAGTGCTTCAAAATAATAGACCATGGAAAGAGCTTTTCGATCAAATTAAAAGAAGCCATGTATATAAAATGGGTCAAACCAAATCTAAACCATCAAGTTATGCATGTTAATCTCTCCTTGGAGATTTAATTAATATCACAGTATTTCACATTGTCTTTAGATTGTATTTAAATCCGTTCATTTAGGTAACAGCCACACTCTGAAAAAGAGGCAAGATGCCTCGAAACATGTTAGCATTAAACCGTGATGAAACTGAAGAATGTTGTTTCGCCCATCAAACTTATCATACCTCTTTTGTTAAATCGCCGAAACGAAACGTTACATGTAAGCTTTGGAAACAAATTTCGTCTTCTGGTGCTGAAAGTATCTACCACACATGCATGCGCTTTGCTCACTCATGAGAGATACTTTTATCACTCAAAGGTAAAATATTTATTATATCCCCTCACATGTAATATATCCTCTATTCAACAACCTCTGAAATTTTACTTAACATTTTTGAAATTTTGTTTGACACTAAATGAAGTTTTACAAGATATTTTCCATGGATTGTCAGGAGCACATGAGAAAAGGCTTGAAACAGACTAAAGTTCATTTTTTGATTGTTGTAAATATAATTTTTTCATAGAGGTGAAAGATGTAAACTTGCAAAAATTTTCTTTTGGTCCTTCTTGTAGGCAAAGAACTTCAATATTAAGATAGACAATGGCTTGTAGCTGAAAGCCTGCAGGTAGCACGCATGAGCATATTGATGTGCAGTATTGTATTGACCATTGACCTCTTCCAATAATAATATTATAATTGTCATCACTATCACAGGCCTTTAACTGGGAGGTGCACGATTGACTGTGCACACCTTGCCACAGGCCTAAAGAGCGCTAGACATGCTTTTAATTGCACACCATGATCTTAAATTTCCCTCACAGTTAATAAATTAATTTTTCAGTTATTATTTGTTGCTGGGGGTAATATGAAAGTGCAGGTAATGCAATGGTTTTTAAATTTCTGGTTGAGTATATTTCGTTAAATCAGTAATTAAAGTACTGAGAGACATTAAAACAGAATTGCCAAGAGTTGATAAAATTAATATACTCTTCTCTAACATTTGTGTCTTACGATGTTTGTTTAAATGAGAAATGCCAGCTGTCTGTATTTATAATCACTTTGTTCGCTCTAGACTTAAAATACTGCTTGATAAAACCTATCACATGCCATCACACACCTACAAAAGTTTAGGCAGGCGGTTGTTCGCACACCTGCCATTTTCCTCACTGAAAGGCCTGCTAACGCTGTCCTTGTTGTTTAAGGTGCTTAAGGCAATTGATTAAAAATATAAGACTTCAGCTTAAATTTTTGAATGTGTGATCAATGTGTTACCTTGAGCCGGAACACCGCTGGATGGGCAGGGAAGAGTCTTGCGGCTCTATCAGCCCATGCCTAAAGATACACACGAAGGAAAAACAAAAACAACAAAGTTAGGTAAAACAAGACCAAAATTGTGACAAATTGAAAAGCAGTGGTGTTGTGAGTCTATAAACTCAAAATCGCACAGAAGCTAATTCCTTTCTCAGGCCATTTCCGTTTAAGTTCGTTTCATCTCTGACACCCCTGCGAAGGACACTATTCCATCTCAGGTTAGCTGCCATTGGAAGCAGCTGGTAATCATAATTTATACTGCTAAGTTGACTAGCTAGAACAAATTGGATAAAGTATCTTGCTCACAAACACAGCACAATGGTTGAGCAGGAGCTCGAACTTGCAATTCATAAGATTAAAAGTCTGCTTACCCCTTGGCCACTGTACTTCTCATTAAAAAGCAGCAAGCCATGGCAAAATATTGATATTGCCAATTCATAACAAAGCAGCAGAGGGGTTGGTACAATGGAAAGATCTCTGCCTCCAAATCCTGAGGTCCCCGGTTCAATCCCCGACCTGGTCAAGGGGTTGAATGTTTGGGCGACCTTCTTTCTTGTTAAAGGCGACTCAGCCTTCCATCCCTCTGGGGTCGGTAAAATGGGTACCAGCATAGATGGACCGCTTTGAAGCAGCTGCCTATTGCGCCTTGATATATATATGCTTTCGGTCCACTGAGGGTAAACTGATCATCGTTATTTCTAAAGCTCCTTTGAGCATGTACATGGAAAGGGCCCTATATAAATGCACCACTTTACTTTTTTTTACTTTGCAGCTTACTGTACCTTAGCTCGGTCAGGATGAACAGGCACAGTGCAGTAGAGCTCCACAACTAGAACAAAGGGGCAGGGCAGTTAGTCTTCCCTCTTAGTTGTTATTTTTGATGATCCACTCTCTCTTCCCATTTGATGGCTAGTTAGACAATTCCATTAAAGACTTTCACAGTGGCAAATGCACAAAATAAACTACTGCTATTTAATTGAGGCATGTTAAGTTCAGGCATCATTTAATATCAATATTAATATCACAGAATTCGATACAACTGATACAATTTCCGCTGATCTTAGAGAGTTGATCTAAACACTAACTTGTTATGTAAGTCACTGCTACTAAAACTATTCATTACCTTTTAATACCAGGTCGTTCTGTGTGTTATTGAGTTCCAATGACCTTCAGCACAAACCAGAATGTATTAGCCAAAAAAATATCCTGCACATGCTTTGCAGTTTGTTTCACAGGTGATAGTCTAAGACCAGAACTAATTCAAGAATGACTGTCAAACTTTGTTAGGACTGGGAATAAGTACAAGTGATGTTTAAAAGGCCTTGTTAGTAAGCACTAATAAGCAAGCTATATGTTCTCTGCTTGATCTTTTAAACTTCATTTGTCGTCGTTATATGCTGGGAATGGTTGCCCATTCTCCCAAGCCAATGGCTTTTGTTTACTCGCTTGATGGCACAGATCTTGGCGTGAAAGTCATTTTTGTGGAGGGAGGAAAACCGGTGAACCCAGAGAAAAACTCTCGGAGTCAGAAGAAGAATGACAATCTTAGCCCAAATGCAAACCGAGGATTCCTTCCCGGGTCCTCAGAGGTGGGAGGTGTGAGCACTAACTACTCAGCCATCCTGACTCCCAAATAGTTGTCAACTCACTCACTGTACTTGATAAGGAACTCAACACACTTGATAAGGGTTTCAACTCACTTGATAAGGAACTCTACTCACTTGATAAGGAACTCAACTCACTTGATTAATGATAAGGAAATTACTCAACCCACTTGATTGGGAGCTCAACTCACTTGATAGGGAACTCAACTCAACTGATAAGGAACTCAACTCACTTGGTAAGGAAATCAACTCACTTGATAAGGAACTCAACTCACTTATTCAACTCACTTGATAAGGAACTCAACTCACTTGATGAGAAACTCCTCTCACTTGATAAGAAACTCAAATTGGTGAGAGGTGAATGACTTTGACACACAAAATTGTGCAAAAACTGAAAGGATTTTCTTAACTAATATCTTAAAACTCTATTACCTCACTTAAACACACATACATGTACTTTATCCCAGTCCTAACCAGATTGACAGCTAATTTTGGAAGAGGTCTTAATTCTCAGTGAAATCATTGTAAATCAGGGGAAAGCCATGATTGCAGTCACAGAGGACAGTGAGTATGGGCTAGGGGCCTAAAGCTGTAAAGGATTTGTACCAACCAGTTAAAACATTCACAGCTAAAATTTCTTGATTAAGTAAATAAATATTGCTTACAGTCGTACTTAGACTTCCAATGGTGGTTTTCAGTTCTAAAGTACATCAAGGATCTTTCTGAACTATTTCCAAAACATAGTTTTGGAATTTATAAACATTTAAATAAACCTGAATATCAAATTCAAGATTTAAATACTAATTCTAAGTTCTTGACCATGATTCATTCAATTTCATTCATGAGAGAAGTGCCAGTACTATCAAACTGTGATATAATGACACCTTGTTGAATGAAATGACTGGCAGCTTCGACATGCCATTGATTCTTTTATAACGCAGGTCCTTGTTAATGTTTTCACAACTTACATTAGCAACAAAGACGTTTTTAATCAATAAACGAAGAAGTTGAACATATGGAGGTTGCCAATAGTTGATTAATCTTTAAAAACATAGCAATGCTTAATATGAATTCATTTATTAATAAGTAATGGTCCGTGTAAGAACAAGAGAACCACCCATTGTTCTGCAGTATTTCACTTTCCCCACATCAGAATATTTAAACTTTTATTCTGAAAATACATTGACCAGTATACAATGCAGTTTCAAAATAAAAAGCATCAAAATTATATTTCAAAGCAAAATTAATTGTTTCTTTTATGCTATAATAATCAAACCAATCATAGAACTCCAAAACAAAAGCGAAGAAAAATTTTTAAACTTTAATGCTCCCCATATAGAATTTATCTCAAATTTATAAATAGAAATGCTTCAATTAGAAAGGAACAAGTGAGTGGACTGGAAAGAAATACATCAGCTTACTGATCAAGATACTGTCCGTTTTTAAAATTTAGCCAGGCAACCAGATCAACAGTTTAATAATATTGCAATTAGCACCTTTTTGCACACTACTGTGGTTGACCTCTCTAGTTCTTACTTGGATCAATACTGAAGTTGAAGCAAAATACCTTCTGTAAAATGACACAGCTTTTTCAAAGTCACCAATTTCCTCCAGTATCTGCCCCATCATGTGGTGTCCTCTGCAGGAGACAAATCACAATTATTTTGTTGTCATAATAATAATAATAATAATAATAATAATAACAATAATAAAATTATATTTCTATAGCGCCTTTTCCTTAAAGTTCAGAGGCACTTTACATAAAATCGTAATAGTATAACCAGCCATTTCAAAAACTGTTTATGAAAACTAAAATCATTTGTTTAAGCTAAAACCTAAATAACATAAGTGTGTAAAAATTTGATGAAAATATAATACACTAAGAATATAGATAAGATTATAAAAACGCTTGCTTAAATAAAAATGTTTTAAGTCTTGACTTAAACGTATCAAGGGTGGCCGAGTGCCTTATGCTGTCTGGCAGCTGGTTCCAAAGTGTAGGGGCTGAGATGGAGAAGGCTCTTGCACTATAGGTCTTAAGGTTAAATTTTGGAGTTGACAAAAGTTTCTTTGTGGAGGAATGGAGGTTTTGCAGTGGGACGTAAGGTTGCAGAAGATCTTTTAAGTACTGTGGTGAGTTGGTATTAAGAGTTTTATAGGTTAGTGTCAGGATCTTAATGGTAATTCTTGCTTTTAGAAAAAATACTTGATACTCCACTTGCCTAAAATCAATAGGTTTGCTCACAAATATCAAATTAATTTTAGCCACATATACTACACACTTTTTGGCCAAAACATTGGTAACAAAACTGGGTGCACATCACTATCATGATAAATCCTGGTGTATAAGCCGACCACTATTTACAACTGGGTTTAAGGTATTACCCTCTATATAACCAAACCCCGAAGTTTTGTAAGTTTAACTGAAATCAAAAAAACATTTTTTGAGTTACCATAAAAAGTTGAACTTGAAAATATTAAGAAAATTTTAAAAATTCCCATGCAAAGATAAATAAATCGAAGTTCTTACATGCTGCAATGAGTAATAATTAACAATTATCCCTTGAGCTCATGAGGGTGACAATTGTTGTAGTAAAATCATACTAGTTGGTCAAAAATCAGAAGTAAAAAAATCTTTTTTTAAAGCTTTTAAATCTTTTTTTAATGTTTACAACAAATATGATCACATGCAATCGCTACTTGTAGGCTATCACTAATAGCCTATGGGTAGCGTAGCCAATCAGAATGCAGCATTCACGATAGACCATTAGTATGATTTTACTAAATGATATTATTACATGGGCTTTTTCCTTATTTTCATTTTTAAAAGTTGGTTTTTGTTGTATAAGCTGACCCCCAAAATTTACATCAAAAATTTATGGTTAAACTCTCAGCTTATACATCCTGGGACTTATGGAACACACAGCAACAACAAAAAAATCCTTTACTCCTGCCTTTGGGTGCTACTTTAAATTAACATTTGTGTGTATGTACAATATATGACTAAAATAAAATCTAAATGAAATGTTAATAATAATGGTGGGTGGGACAAATTTTCCACACTGGCCCTCAGAATGGCAGAGCCAATGGGGCTAGGGTGCACAGGGCATTGGCAGCAGGAAACTTGCATAAAAAGTTCACCAAACAGTTCAGTCACTCTAAAGCAAGGCTTATAAAGGCTCATAATATTAAAATAAAGATAAATAGAAAATATAATTATGTATCATTTTATCAGTAATCTTTACATCCTCTTCGCTTGATTTGCAATCTGCACGAGATGCCCTTATATTTAACACCCCCCCCCCAAGTCAAACGACCGACAACCACAGCAAAAGAAATACAAGAAAAACCAAGTAAATGTGACCAATCTTCATATGTATAGCAACAACTCAGACTTGTAATTGTTGCATAACACTGAAAAAATGACGAACATCGAGAATATGATTATTTTAAAACAGTTAAGAGGTCTAGTTCTAACCACACTGAAGACCCAAGATAGCGCTGAGGTGCGCAGTTTTCCTAGTTTCCTGGCAACCGAAACCGGTTCATTCCGCAAACCTAGGAACCGGTTCACTCCGCATTTGCAACCTTTGGAGCTGAGCAGTTATGGCTAATTCTGAGAATTTTCATAGTTTCAAAGTTCGATCCGCATGCATCTCACACTAGAATAAAGAATAGTTTAAAACCCAAGGATTCTTTCGCATCACAAAACGTGCGGAAAAAACTATTTCTATTCCGAGGTACAAATTAAAAGTTAAACAATAGTCAGAATCAACGAGAACAACAACTGAATTGAACAATCTGAGTTACAAGTCATCACAAACCTGAAGTCTCCCTCGTTTGCACTAATGTACAAGTCGAGATGCCTGCGAATAAAACATAGGGTATTACACATTGAATCTTCGAACAAAACCGAAATAATTAATATAATCACAACTTTATAATATTTCACTCATTGACAACTGTTCCAAAATCATTGTAATAATATTAGCGTCAGACAACAAACCTTTTAGCTTTGTCCATGTCTCGAACTTCACGATATAACTTCGCAAAAGCAAACCTCTTTAGATTTTTCTGCAGGATACAGGATCAAGGAAAGTTATATCTAAAATCAACAAACACTAAACGATCGATAAAGCGGAAACAGACTTTGGTATAAACGTTGCAGTTGTCTTACTAGTTACCTCGTAAGAATTTCCCATTTTTTTTTCAACTTGGGCGACATACTTATCGACTTCTTTGCTCGTCCGAATCATTATGGCAAGGTTGACAAAAAACAAGAATTGCCAAAAATAAAATTCTTGAACTGATTTATCCAATCCCCGCCATTTCTGCGAATCCACGTTTTTAAAAATTTTCAATATCACGCTGTGAAGTTGCCCACGCATAAATTGGGGAAGAAAACCACTGAAATACCTCGTCCCAGGCCTAATTAACGAGGTATGAAATGGAGTTGAGAACGAGCTGGAGCTGAGTGTGGAATGATGATAGTTTTTCACTTTCGTCAGTAGGGTGGCTCTCCTGTGTCAGTATCTCCGTTCAACAAACAAACAAGTAAATAAATAAACTCAAAACCTGTCTTTTATTGTAGTGCAGGGCCCCCGAATGGACAATGTGAGCAGGCTTCAAAAATTGGCACGAGCATTTTGTAGTTGTAGCAAAGTACCGTAAATTAAACGCTCTAATAAGCCCAAAGGAG
>JAOBAT010075866.1:0-20620 GCA_026413305.1 Hydrozoanthus tunicans | reverse complement strand
CCCCCCTCCTCCCTCCCACCACCACCACCGCCAACACCATTCATCTTTGTTTTCTTCATAGTTGAATCTCATGATATCGAGTTCAAAAGTTACACAATATCCTTAAAAAAGCGCTTAATGCTGATAGTCTGGCAAAGCGCCATAATACACCGTCTATCTTTATCTTTAACGTCGCACAAACTATATTAAATCGCTATTACTTGCCAATGCTCTACACTGACTATCACAAGACTATCCAAAATTAGACTATCATAACAGGAAACACGATAATAAGAATTTGGAGTCAAGGGAGAACATAGAACAATCGAGTTATCAAACGGCATCCGTTTCAACAATGGGTTTCGTTATCGCTTCAGCGAGACAGGAAGAGGAAGAGAAACTTAAAATCTTAGCTCAGCTCTTTAGAAAACCGTGAGTCGTACTTGTTTCAGTGCTTAAATGCATTTTCAATACGGCTATTATTCATTTTGCAGGTTATAATCTGTCATCTTTCATTTTGACGTAATATGTGATATAGTTATCTAGAACTGACATCTTTCTCAAACGTGGGCGAACCATTTTTTGTCGACTTAAGTATGAAACGAGAAGAGAAGACAAAGAGAAACAAATTAACAAATAAAGAGCAAAACCAATTCATTCAAACTCAAAGCCAGATTTGAATCGTTTCAATTGACGAAATGGCTCACCTTTCTTCCAAGAGTTGCTAAGATAACCTTGATAATTTGCTCCTAGTGAGTTGAGAGTTGCGTAAACAGCTCAATGGCTCAGCACTCTCTAAGCTCCTGTCACAATAACTTCAACCTCTCACCCCTCACAAAGGAAGTTATCATTAATCCTCCGCCGGAGTGACATATTGGGAGATTATCGCTTTTCATCCAAGCCATTTATAGTAAATCGTTTAATCTTCTCTTTAAAGCAAAATATTTTTCGTTGTTTAATTTTGCCAAAGGAAAACACGTTTCGTTGAATGGTACTGCCCACAGGGTATAGGAGGAGAGTTTATGACTTTTTTCAGCTACGTGACAGATTTCGAATTCAGTTTTGACCTTTAGCTGTTAGCAGAGCGATGTTTAAAATAGCCTGAACTAGAACAATCGTTCCGATGCATGTTTGGTCGCCATTAAGCGACAGTGGAAGTAGCATCTGTTCAACGAAAAGTTTAAAAACCGAGTCCGGCTACTTTTGTTAATTGATTAATCATCTTCAATCAATTCAAATAACGGTATTTTAAACTTCGAGGTTCTAAATAACTCAACCACAAGAATCATCTAAACCTGACTTCAACCCGAATACAAAATCTACATCTTTACTCGGCAACGATTGGTCTAAAGACAACGAGATCGGTACAAATACAGTATTTGATGAAAGTAATGAATGTCAGTCATGTTTTAGTGGAAGGCGCGATAGTCAAATTAGTAAACTGTGAGTTCGGTTCCCAGAAATCGGAATTTACATTCCTTATTTCTTCCTTCCCACGATTTCCTTTGAGGATGATACCGAACAACTCACTTCAACTCGCCAGCTAGTTAAAGCTATTCGTTTATTCCTTCACAAAGCTTTTTCCGAAAATCTTACAAAAAACAACTAAACTTCATACGTTGTTATCACTCTTCTTTCCCCAAAAAAGAAAACCACAAAGTTTATTTCATTGTTAATTTTAATTTATACATATATATTCAACACTTTTATTTGATTTGTTTTCGGCTACTTTTTGTGCGTTTCTCACGCTATTTCGTCCTTTGGAAATCATCCTGTTTCAAATGGGAAAAAAAGCAATAATTAGAAAATGTGCTTCACTTTCTTGACGGAGGACTTTCGTCAGAATATAACAAAAGTGTCGACGCGTGGCGTAGTAAAAGTCAGGAATGTAAATTTTTGCTGTGTGTATGAATACACGCACGAGTGTGTGTTTGCGTACGTCAGCTGCGCATGTGTTACTGTTGCCACGAGCATACTGCGCATGCGTTACTAAGTGTTTTCGTATGCACATTTAAAAACAAGATAGAAAAGGGAAAATCAGAAACATATCTTTTCCTGTTATCGACCGGCCCACATCTTCCGTTTCTTGAACAAGTCCGCTAATTAAACTTTATGTGTCGTAATCAAAGTGTGGACATATCAAGTGTGTAGAACTTAAATTGTTAGAAAGGGATTTGAAAAAGAAGAAAAACGTAGCTTACTTCACCGAAGTAACTTTTTTGGTTGCTGAGATATTTTCCAAAAAAGTTTTTCAAATATGCATATCAAAAAAGTTGTTTTCTAACAAATTAAGTTCCATAAACATGATAAATATACATTAAATTAAACGCAATAGTGGTTTGGCCGTGGCCCAAATTCGCGACCTTTTGATTGATAACTCGAACATGCTAATTCATCGGCATCAGCACAGCCGACATTTAGACTGACAAAGACTGAGCAGTTGAAATAAAATGATGGTAGTTTAGTCTCACCTATTTAGTACCCACGCTACAATATCGCAAGCGGCAGGCGGGCGGCGGACCTAGCTGATAGACATAAAAGCCTCCGCAGTTACGGACCTTCACATCACGTTTCCAGTAGCAACAATCGTTGCGCCAGTTAAAACAAACTGTTCGCGTAATTATTCCTTCCTCCACCGACGGATTGGACCCACGTAACCATCCCGGAGCATGGGTTCCACACCGCCTGCGATAGACGCACTCGGTGGGCATCCGGTCTCCTGCTTCACCGGTGAAGCGATACCACGTGACTGACAGGTGCCTGTCACATACAGCCTCGCCTCCATGAGTAAACTGTGAGCGGCTCCTGGAGGAAAGCTCCTGGTAACGTTCGCATTCGCAGCCGGAGAGAAAACTGACTGCAAATTATAAAAACATCTTGCTGTTATATGTGCATGCGTCTTAAATAGTAAAATCAAAAAATCCTTGTAAAGCTTAGCATTCTTCTTGTATTTCTTTATTTTTTACTTTAATAGAGTTGAGCACATAGAAAACCTTGCCGCAAATTTTTAAGATTTCAAACGAGATTGACGTTATTTCTGATAGACCTATCTAACAAATGTAAAAGTGCCAAGCTTTTCTTCAGAGCAGGTTGGACTAATGGGTTGAATAATAAAAAAATCTCAGCTTTCCCTTTTGATATTGCTAACTGGCCTACGTACCCCTTCATATACAAACCAAATATTTAGGTGAACTGCGAATAAACGGATTCTAATGCTCGCGAGAGCAGTTTTTCATCTTTACCTTTCCTACTTTCATTACGGTACACAAACCGAGAACGCGTTTCAAGTGAGATAGGTCCTGTGGCATTTAGGATAAATAACAACGATAGTAAAATACATTCCGGGAGCACTTAAACACTGTCTCGGAGGTCTTACACAAGTTCAATTATAATAAAAAAAATTGGAGTTAATCACAAACTATGGTACATTAACAGTGATATCTGGTTTTGACCGGTAGGCCGTTCCATAGATAGGACGCGGCGACCGTAAAATCCTCTCTCCATATTTTTTTGTCTTACATTTTGGAACAGAAGGAAAACATTGCTGGAAGCTAGATCTTAGATTGCGAGACTGCTTATAGGAGGTGAGAAGTTTAGAAAGATAACCAGAGGCTAAACTCCTCACAGATTTAAATGTCATATTAATGACTAAAAATGTAAAAAGTAATTTGAAGATTAATCTATTTGAGTATTTTGAATAAATATTTTGTAGATTATCCTAAGTGATCTGATACAACCAATCTCCGTGAGCACATCAAACATTAGTCAAGAAGCATTAAGTTCTTTAATTCAACACTTATTCAATTTGCATTTTATTTCATTAGAGCTAAATACATACAGTTTAACTTTTGACACACTCGTCTGAAGAAAGTTTTGGTATTACCCCCAATGGAACTCGAACCGGCACGTCAGGCCCGGTCTTGAGGCGAACCGAGGCACTTGCCTCGGTAAAAATATTGACAGAAAGGCCTTTTTTAGACCAAAAAGCATCGCGCCAATTTATACAAAGCAGTTCCAAAAGTAGATGGAATACACAGCGGATTTTAACGATAAATTGAAGCCGTCTCGTTTTCATGAAGTTTTCTGCCATTTTTCAATCTGCGAGGTTCTGTGGTTCTATATTGACAGCCGGCACGGTTTCTGTGTTCAAGTAATACAATTTCTAAAAAATTCATGGTTCGTGTGTTTCCTCACAATTTTTCTTTTCAGCGTTTCTGTCCTAACGTGTTACTCTGGTAAAATGTTGTTGTGTAATGTTGAATTATAAATGCACTGGTTTTATAAACTTGATGCGTTTTCAGCGATTCTAAGAATTAATAATTAAAAATATTATCCAGGGAAGCATGCCCCCGGACACCGCTAGAACTCGCAACCGCCTTGACACTGCCTTGGTTATCATTTTGTCCTGGCTTCGCGCCTGCACGTCTACCTGGCGTGCTACTCGGGAATGCTAACCACTTTTTGCGTGTTCACACTAGAGACGCAATGCAGATGCAAGAAAAAAAATCCATTTTCTTGCGCATTCCTTGCGCTTGCTTTCGCTCTTGCTTCACAATTTTGCAAGTGTGAATGTTCTTGCGCTTTTGTTTGCGTCTCTAGTGTAAACGCCTTTTTGAATTCGAAACTAAGAAACAATTTGTTTAAGTCGCTTATTAAATTCAATGCCCAGGCTGGTTGGAGCGATCAATATGGCGGTAGAAATGCATGATTATTTGTGTAAAAATGATATGAGACAAAAGGCGGTTATAGACTCACTCGAACTGAAGCAGCGGGAGGTTGTTGGTGAGGCCGTTTGTGTTGTTGGTCTCGGAGTTGAAGGAGCCAGACTTGGTGTGCTGCTTGGGACAGGTCCTGGGGTGGAGAGCTCTGAAGGTTGAAGAAAACAAATCTTTTGAAATTTTCTCAATTTCCAAGTAACAAAACAAGAAAGTAATCAGCCTCTCAAAGCTTCTGAAATTATTTGTTATAGTTAGCTATATAGGATATGTTACAGGGGCTAGCCAAGGAGGGTGCCCGTGATCCCCCTATTGTAAGCTTTTCTTAACCAAACAACCTACAACGGGTGCATGGTGCAATCGCCATTACAATCTGGTGCGCACCCTCACTTTGACTCATTGTGTCCCCCCTTTGAAACATGCTGGGTAAACCCCTGATGTTAGTTGCTCGAGGTCTGAGTAACAAAAGCTTTACTGAATTCAGAAATATTTTGTTAGTGGAGCCTCTTCAGGTACTCATGAATTTTTCAAGACCCTTCAGTACACGTACATGCTGAACAAAAGAGAAAGTAGATAATTTCAGAGGAAAATAGAAAGCTAGGGGTTAAACGTCCCTAACAAAGAGAACGCAAAGGTCTAACCGTTTGCAGATGTTAGAGCAAAGGCAGCACCTTTTTCTCAGTTGTTCTAAGACCCTGAGTGAAGGTCCGGCACTGGGAATTGAACCTGGGCCTCCCACACGACAGACAGGCGCCTTTTACCAACTGATGTAAATAGCGCTAGGGCTAGCGACAGCAAAGCCAAAAAAGAAAAAATACTTGGGCAACTCTGAGCAAGGATTTTTTTCTTTTGGTCTGATTTATAAAGAATTTTAATTCTTTAATCTTAATTCTTTAATTTTAATTTTTAATTGTTTATTTGAATAAGGGAAAAAGAAACCAGAGATACACCTTGTGCTTCAGTGCTCGGTTTAGTCTATAAACGAATTGTTTGAGAAACCGAGTATGATCACGTTGACGCAGAAGAAAAATGAATTTGCCATCAATGGAAAAATTCCTTTGCGTTCCTTTCCGAGAATATATGCGTATCTATTTCTTTAAATCTGTTAACATGTGATTTGTAGTACGCTTTTTTTCAACCCCCGCCCCCCCTCCTTTGGAATCAGCCTACCTGTCTCACTAAATCTGTACACAAAGTTGGCATTATTTGCGCCGACCCCAACGTAGCAGTTAGAGGATTTGCCATCAATGAAAAACGTTTCGTTTGCATTAGGGCCGCTCCAGCATTCTCCCCAAAATTGGACGCCGAAGTAGCGGTAATGATGCCGGAGGGCAATGTGCGCACAATCGATGATTGTTCTGTTGAGATTATACCAGTCGATACTGTCTCGTAGATTAGCGATCAGCTTCGGTAGCGGCCTCTCTAAACCGTGGTTATCCTTAAAGCAACCGACAGCCACGAAATCCATTGGAGGTAAAATGGCTCCTTGTGTTCCATGCCCTGAATGATGAAAGCTTCAAGATTCAGTTATGAAAACACAAGTTATCTAAATCCAACTGGTCACAGAACTCCAAAACAAAAGCTATATAAACTTTGTTTTTTCAATGTTTTCCCGGCACATGGAATTTTTTCTTAATAAGATGACTGATGAATTTCTTTCCAGTTCACTCATTTATTTTTTTCTATAGTTGAAAGATTTCTGTTTTTTGACTTAAGAAAAACTATAAGTATAAATGGGGAACATTTAAAGTCAAAAGGTTTTCTTCGCTTTTGTTTTAGAGTTCCACGATTGGCTTAATACTCTAGCACAAAAGAAACATTGCTTTAAAATAGAGTTTCACTGCTTTTTTACTCAAAAAGTATGTTGTACACTAGTCTGATGTGTTCTCAATAAGAAATCTTGAACATTAATTATGGTGTGGGAAATGTGAAATGCCGCAGAATAATGGGATAATTGGGAGGTTGCCTAGTTCTTACACGAACCTTAACATTTCTTCACAAAATTATTAATGAGTATTAGTACTAACAGTAGCTAGCCTCAACGCTGACTAAAAACTTTTACCACAAAGAGAGGTGATAAACATTTTAAACATGAATTTTATGAATTGAACGTTTCGAGTGCTTGTCAACATACACTCAGAAAGCTCCTCATACTGTATAAATAGGAGTCTTGAAAATGTGTAAAAAGGGCTTGTTTATTCAAGACTACAACCAACATCGTATGTCAATGTCGGCAGTGAAGATCTTTTATTGCATTAGTCAAGCTTTTACTTTGTGTCACTTTAGACAGTTTGCGTAATTTTCTTTACTCAGCTATGCTCGGTCGGTAAGTGATGAGAGAAAACAGAGAGTCTTGAGATCTGGTCGTTGCTTGAGAACTATGTACAGCAATTTATCAATCCTGATGTTTTTAAGTAGCACAAGCTTTTTTTTATAAGAACAATTTGATAAGAACAACAAGGCTCAGATTGGCCGAAATTCAAGAACAGTTATTAAATGGTGCTTGAACTTCGGCAAGAGATGAGAATAAACAGAGAAAAGAAAAAAAGTTCAAGTTAAAAATAGTTTAAAATAGACTTAAAGAGTTAAAAAAAAAACTTAAAAGAAAAAGCTGGGCCTGAGGCTCTGGCTTGATAGAAATTTTTTGTTTAACCGTCTTGACATGCGTGTGTTTGTAGAGAAATTCAAGCTATAAGTGAGCTCTGCCATGTTTTAACACTACATAAACACTAAACTGAAGCATTTTTCGTTTTTGTTCTGACTCAATTTTTTTAATGTCGGAAATCAGGCGAAAGTTCCTTGAATTTGATTTTGGATTTTTGTACGCCGCACTGATACAAAAAGATCTGTATCTCTTGTAGTTTCCTTTAACAACACATCTTTAACAATGTTAATCCATTTCAGCGGTCTTAAGTAAATAATAAAATCCACTTTCTGTCTTTTGTAGATGTATCACGAATGCTTCAGTTTGATTGGCTAATTTGTTGTTGGTACAACGATGGTGAGAGCCTGAGCCCGAGTGATTTACCATGCAGCAGTCGAACTGAGCTTGCAAATATCTACCATTAAAATCTTTTTTTTTTCGAAACTCAAGTGGTCTGAAAATGGTAGAGGGTTCAGGTAATAAAGTTGTTAGTCTTGTTATCATGGGCGGCGGAACCGGGGAGGAAGGCGGGGGGGGTGCACTGGCTTCCCCCAATCATTGGTTGGGGGGAATGCCCCCCCCCCCCCCAATAATTTTCCCAGCAACTCTTGAATAGGATCTCAGATTTTATAACGAACTGTTACAAATCCCGCACTGTGCCCCCCAATTATTTTTTGCATCCGCCACTAATGGTTATCCGTCTTAAAAAAAAATTTAATTTTATTTATCGTCGTTACGCTGGGAGTGGTTGCCCATTCTCCCAAGCCAGTGGCTTTTTGTTTAATCGCTCGACGGCTCAGATGTTGGCGTGAAAGTCGATTTTGAGGAGGGGTGAGAAGCGGAGAACTCGGAGAAAAACCATCTTAGCCCACATGCAAACCCAGGATTCGATCCCGGGTCCACAGAGGTGGGAAGCACGAGCGCTAACCATTCGGCCATCCTGACTCCCCCCTCCAATCCTGACAATATTTCCTTGTCAAAGAAAAACTGGCATGCTAACTTTTCCTCTACAAGGAACAATTGTGCACACAAGCAACTTTCCTTTTCAAGGCAAACTCACGCGGCCGGCTCAATCCCAAAGTTGCTTTGGTGTGGACACTGAGCCGCGACGCACATATTTAACACTATTAGCCGCAAAATCTCAACATCAGGCCGGCGTTTTTCCGTAGTGCTAAACGGAGGAGAGTCTTTGACTCCCCCTGGACAGGGTACTTATCCATCGCAGAAGCTGTTATTCGATTATACAGCTCAGTCGAATGGAACAAGGCGGGAAAAGTGTTTTGCCTGAGGACACAACACAGTGGTCTGACCGGGACTCGAACAGTCGCGACCCTAGAGTTACGAGTAGAACATGCTAACCGCTCGGCCATTGCGCCACTAATTTCAACAGCACTTACGTGCTCTAGTACAGTAGCCTTATAAATGAAACGAGATTTTTACATGTAAGTGAGTTAGATGTGGGACTAGGAACTCGAAAGGGAAAAGAAACTAGTGGTGGGAGAAATCTTTCACTCAACTAAGACCGACTGCATGTCCCAAGCAGAAGCTGCTACTCAATTATACAGCTGGGTCGACTGGAACAAGTCGGGTATCTTGTTCAAGGTCTTGTTTATGGTTCTAAATCAAGCTTGGTTTTTGCGTCACATTATTCAGTGCACGGCTGACAGCGTTTTCACAAAGAAACTTGTGAATTGTCAAAAGGTACTCACCCGTCACAGAAAACAGAGTCTGAGCAAATAAACAACGAAGAACTGCGGAAAAAAACATCTCAAACGCTTCGATCTCAGTCCAGTCTCTAATAACTAAAAGCATTCAATGCAGGAACTACCTTTCTAATCGTAAAGTTGTATACCTACAGACTGTATTCCCGCCCGCTAAGTAAATGAAAATTAAACCACACGGAAACGGCTTTACTTTAACAGGCTGAAGCTGTCCAATGGATTTGTGGCCAAGTCTTAATTCCTCTCTTCAGTGTTAACAACCGGATAATATAGGCTTTTATTGCCCGAAAGAGCAAACAATTAATTATGCACCATTATCAATAAATCAATTTTTACAGACTTATTTTAGTGACTTCTTTCATGAATTTATCCCATTAACTCATTACAATCAATTACAATCAGGTTTTACACTGAATAATTAGAACGTCGTTGAAAGTCGCTCTACGTTTGAAATTTCCCAGTTGATTTATTAAGTCATATCTAACTCAGCGCTGTCAACACAAATGCACATAAAAAAGCATGGTAAAAGTTTCCGACGTTTTAATTCTTAAATTTTATATCTACCTAATAGATAAATGTAGAATTCAAATAAATATTATTTAACCTTTAGTATTTTTATTCAAAATACAACAAATGGTGTTTTATTTATAGCAACCATAAAAACTCAAAGGCGCCACATTACTGTAAGAAAAAGAAAAAGTACGTACATTAAACTAAAAAAAAATTAAAGGAAAACTGATTTGACCATAAAAAAATGTATAACAAACAAGAAAATTTGTCTACCAGAAAGTTTTAGAAAAAACAATACCTAACGAGACAGAGTCCTAAGTAATAACAGATTGTGGAGACTGTTTTTTCTACTCTAACTGCACACTTGCGCGATATCGATTCTAACTACTGAAGGTTAAGGTGAAAAAAACTTCATTAATACTTTCGTGGTTGATAAATTTTAAAATATATCTATCTTACGGCTGTCATAATGTTCGCTTATTGAAATATATAGACAAAAGGCTAAAGTTTTAACTCTTAAGTTGCACTTCTAGTGTTTGGCCTCTAAGTCTTTTGTGTCTAATAGCGAGTTTCCCTTTTCAGAAGAAATTCAGTCTTGTAGCAAAAAAAGCGGAGCTGCTTTATCGGCGACAGCAAAGCGGGTGAGACACCAAAACAGAACAAGGACTAGACTTTATCCATACCATCTTGATTATTTTTCGAAAACCTACTAGGTGATCATAAATCTTTGATCAAAATACATTCTATGCGATCTGCAATTGAAAATCACTCTGAGTAATCAAAAATATATAAAGAGCTAAGTTATTGTTAATTTGTGTGAGGTGTTTGACCCAACAACGTTTTACTAAGCTAAAAGTTTCTTTTACAAAGGATACCGTTCAACTAGTTTGAATCTAGCCCATCTATAGGGTCCGGACGGCACGGATTAAAGCAGGTTGCCATTTGATAAATTAATTTTTGGTTGTTTCAATATGTACTTCACAATACAAGAATATTTGGTTTGGACTTTGATTCTTGCACCATAGTGAATTATTTTCCTTTGTTTTTTTACATGTTTGTTAAGTTTTTTTCCTTCTAATTAAAAGAATGATTTTTTTCTAATTTAAAAGACTCCATTTTTATCGTTAAGGCTAAGCATTTTAGAGATTTCCCGTTTCCCTTTGCCTTTAACCTTTTATTTTTAATGAGTGGGTAACTTAAGCCAGGCATACTGCTTTTAGAAAAGAATAAAAAATGCATTTAGTTATAAAACTCAATTTCTATTTTTAAATTAACAAGCGTAAAACCAAACCTTACAACAGTTTGTGATGGTCTCTAGTCATGTGACCAACAGCTTAGCTTAAGGAAAGAGGGTGGGTGAAATTTAACCTTCTTTTGGAGATAATTTCTTATTGTTGAGCAAAGGAATTAAGACTTATCGATAAATGCCTGCTTTGCTGCATTAACTTGGAGAAAAAATCTCTTGTGCAAACTCATGGTTTAACTACAATAGCCCATTTGCGATTTATGCTCTATTACTCACAAACAAGGGCTTCAAGTCGAGGCCAAACTTTAGCCTCTGATATGTTTAAGTCTTGACCTCGACTCAATGATCCTTTTAAACAACTCACTGCCGCCTGCAACAGCTTCATGTTTGGACAGCGTTCACACTTATGCTTTTGCTTGTCTCATTTTGGTGCAGTTTTTTTATTCCACAAAAAGAGGCTCAAATACGCTCCCCATAGCACAGACGTAGCAAAATAATTGTAAAGAGTGGTACTAGCGGTCAAAAGCGAAGCCTTTTGAAAACACATCAGTGTGGACGCGAGCTAAACTAAGAACAAGTCAATTTTATCTTCTTCCAAACTTGTTCGGTTTTATGTTATCGCGAAAAGTTCCTACAATATTGCCAGGCGGGTAATATCTTCCCACCATAATCTGTGTCCCGTCATCCCCTACGGCCTTTGCCATACCAAACTGCTCTGTTCCCTTCCAGACAATCTGTGTAAAGTGCCCAGTGTTGGACGAAAAGCCTGGTGACGAGAAATCGTAGTGTTTCACTTCATCATACCACATTTCAGTTGCTTTCATGGCAGTCAGCTCAGAACCCCAAACAAACGCAAGATTTTCGCCACGGTCTTTGTCCCCGCTGTGTTTGAAGGAATCCGTTCGCGCAAGTTTGTCGGCCCATTTTTGTGCTTCAGCAGCTAATACCGCTGACCAGTTTAGGGGAGGTGCCTCGTGAAGTGAGCGGTAGTAGTTGTGCGTTATTAGACACTCCTTCTTGAACGTTTCTGTTACAGCAAGAACAAGTGAAGTGAGACGTCTAAGTTCATACTTCATAGCTTATTCTCTGAGAAAGCTTCTAATTTTCGCATCGCAACTTAATGAATCGAAATTACACAATCGGTAATTACACAAGAGATGGCGATCTGAACATTTACCCACAATTCATAGCGCGTAAACGTCTAAAAATGGCAATAAAACACATAACGAGAATTTTAGTACAGGGAAGAGTTTTACCAACTGTTACCTTTCCTTAGTTTCTTTCAGCGGTGCAAGATTCGCAATACATTGTGGTAAATGTTAAGCTGCTGTCTATTTCGGAAAGGCCAATTGGAGTCACGTTTTGGGCAGTGGGAAAGGCTGAAGAGATTATACAGATGTTGGTTATGCACGTTGTGTTTTGTAACTAGTGTTGTTTTTTGTTATTTTACGTTTTATGCTTGCAACGATAGTCCATCCGAAGTTGTTTGGTTCCACAAAACCCGATAAGTGCTAACCTAGTGTTAATTAATTAATCCTTATTCCTGATTCCTACCTTCTTGAGCTCGATTTGGGCTAAAATTTTTGGGTTGACCCGTTTGTTTTATTGGTAAATCTGATCAGTATTTTGTCAGCATAACCTTAGTTAATATATACAGACTGGTTAAGAAACCATTGTTGTATGTCTTTGTTCGCCACTCTCTTTTGTTTTCTGGTCTTGACCGTGCACAAAACGTGCAGAAAACACAAAGCTTTTGAAATGCAAATCAACAAGTAGCCAGTAAAAACATTTTCACTAACACCTGAAACAAAGAATGCGCACGCTCGCGGTTGGTTCAGCATAAAACAAAGCATTTTTGTACATTCGTTGTATTTCCCTTTTGAGATTTGCCGGCTTTCCTAACCAGTCCGTTTATGAACTATGACATAACAAAGCCTTTCTTTTATGAAGAAAATGTTGTTTAAATTCTGTCTTAATCCAGGGTTAAGTTAATCGGGGTTTTGAGGAACCGGGCCTAGAACTTTAAAGTGATAGTCTGTAGTTTATTTGTTAAATACACGTTTCTTATCAACTCCCGTCCAGTCTTGCACAATGTGGTAACGTACCTCGTTGGCTATCAGTGCGGCTGATTCTTTTTCTCCGAGAAATCCTCCGGGGTCTTTCGTCACTGCTCGACCTTCTTCTGCTTGCTATCAGAGCGTCGACGTCTCCGGGTTTAACATTGTCTCTGAACTCTCCAAGCACATTACCATGGGGACGATAGCGGGCAACGACGTAATGTGTTCCGTCTTTGGCCGTCCGCCTATCAAAGAGACTTTATGTATTACAAATAGGAACACAAAACTTAAGGATACAACATATTACTCTTTGAGTACATGTTTTTTGGTACAGCTTCCCTATTGGAAATTGGGATAAACGATAGGTAATTAACAATTTTTCTCCCAGAAAAGGAGGTAAATATCTATCGCTAGGCAAGACTACTGAGAGGGATAAACATTTTAGTACATACCAAATCAATACAATTGGTGAATATCAAGTTTGAACCAAAATAACTTGTTTGACTTTTTTTTTTGTTAGACTTTGTCTCGAAATTATGTGAATACAGACATCCAACTTTCGAAGCCCTTGTTGTGTTTAAGGGAATGGCCGAATCGGTTTTTTTTTTCGTGAGTGAATGTGTTGATTTGTGTGATTATCGTATGATCATGACAGTTGCAATTCTAACTTTGGGGTCAGATGCCTAAGGATTTTCTTCATGCAAGGCTTCGATCTGGCTCACCTTGCTACACCAAATTCTCTTGTTTTCGCCCAGATCATCTGTGTAAAGTTACCACATCTGGCGTCGAACGCTGGACTATCGAAACTGTAATCTCGTACTTCACCATACCATAGCTCGGCAGTCTCTTCCCCAGTTGGTGTTCCCCCCGTAATACATGCCGAGTTCTCGCCATTTTCTCTGCATCCACAGTGCTGCTGATGGTCAGCGGAAGCAAGGTGCTCAACCCGTCTTTCTGCGTCCGCTGTGAGGTCAGAAGACCAGGCCAGCGGTATGACACCATGTTGGCGCCGATATTTGTTGTGTGCCCTCAGACATTGTCGCTGGAATCCATTCATATCTAACCAACAAAGACGGAAACAAAATGGATTAAAACGCAGTATCACTACTTCTTTAAGGATATACAACTTGTCAAGATCCACTGCAATCACTATTTCAAAAATCTACGCTTTAACAGATTTTACAGTTTGAAGGAATTGACCAACCTTAAGAAGCAAGCAAAATGAATAAAACTCAATTCCACTTCATCAATGACTGCAGGCAGAGGCGACGCGTGAGTGACTCTTAATTGAAAGTGCCGTGAGTGTTTCACTTACAAAACTTATTCTTTACCTCAATATGGAACATCTGTAAAGATTATCCAGATGTATTTAAAGATAAATAATAAACGAAATGATATTAACAAATCTAGTCCAACGACAGATCAATTGGATTTTCAAATTATGACACATGATATGTTAAACCGCGACTCAAAATTTGTATGGTTCGTGTTGGTTTATGAACAATTTTGAAACAATTTCAAAACTAACAAAACCATTTTAATTACAGAAGCTTTTTATGACGCATTAGCGACAATTAGTTTGACTATCTGGAAGGCAGCAGGTGAAAGGTTTTCCTAGATGTGGCTTTGATTGATAGATAGAGTTGTTTCCTTCTTCATTCATGTCTACAATTATCTTGAAACATCTTTGAAAGAAACTATTTTGACTAAGAACAAACAGACTGTTGATAACATGCTGATAAAACAGTTCCTAGATATGGTTTTAATTCTTTGACGCTCGTTGAAACACGCCAGTATGACTGTAAGACATACAGCAGAATAAGAAACACAATTCCCCATATTCTCAACAAGTATACACACGAACATATACTTATTCAAGAAAAAGGATAGTAATAGTTATATATACATATATATTATTACATTACTTTCTGCAGTTTTGTTAGTGTTGAATATTTCGCATTTCAGCCGTGATAAAAACTAGAGAAACACTAGAATTTTCTCTCCTTTTCTATTTTTTCATTACTTGTGCGGATTAAAAACCTTAAAACAATGACAAAATTGATACAGGTTTTTGACTCGACAATAATGCTTTCTTTATTGAAAGTTGATGAATTATGCACTATCACTGATTCAAATTTTTAAATGCGTTTGATAAAGGCTGTTCATAAGTTTGCAATATTTTCTAGTTTTTCTATAAGAATCTATCTTATGTCTTCTTAATTTGAGTTAAAATACATTATAAGCTGTTAATGTAACAATTTTACTTGCTCTGCTGATAAAATGACTGCTGTTATAGCATAACAAATAACATATGGACATATGGGCGTTTCCACATTGTTGTAGAATTCACTTCTCATAGTTTAGCACATTATTTTAAACCAAATCATACCTTCGTCTTCACTGGGTGTAGAGTGACTTGACGCCTCGCTACCTAAACTCTCATCTGAACGGCTTGAATAGGAATCATCAAATGAACGACTTGTCTGGAGGCGCCTTGTAAGTATTGGACTCCAAGTACAACCACTTTCATTCATTATTTCGCAAGACAGCACACCAGAACGAGGCTGTTGATCCTTCTCTTCTACTTCCCCTCCTGAGGAGCCCTGGGGCAAGCTCAAGGTCGTTAAAAGTGGACCAAGATTAGTTTCGTGAGAAACGCTTGGTTCTTGCTCATTCATCCTCTTTTGTTCCTTTGCTTCAGAGCGTTTTTCATCTACGGTTTCTCTTTCTTCTTCCGCTTTTGTGCCCTCTGCGTCTTCTTCATCTTCGTCTGTTGTAGCACGCGGTGGTAGCGCTTTATCTTGGTCACTGAGTTCAACTGCTTCTTGAGTCGTGGGTTTGCTTTCAGACATTGAATAAAACTTCGAACTTGACACTGTTTCGCCTAACTCATCCTCTCGTAACGTTTCCTCGCTTGATGCTTTGCTCACCGGTGGCGCGGGTTCCATATTGCCAAAAATTGCAACTTCGTCGGGTTCATCATCCGACTCTATTTGGCTGAGTTTGTCCTCTAGTATAACGAGGGACTCTAGTCTTTCATATTCCTCTAGCTCGACCTCCTCTCTTGATCTTTCTTCTTCGTCTTCGTCATCTTCACGCTCTTTTTCTAGTTCTCGAGCTTTGTCCTCTAAAATAACAAAAGTCTCAAGCCTTTCATATTCTTTCAGCTCGGCTTCCTCTTTAGATCTTTCTTCTTCGTCACTGTCATATGCTTGTTCTTCATCCGGGCCTTGGTGTTGACTCCCTGAGGGTTCGGCCACGTGCCCTTCTTCACCTTCCGATTGAACGTAATCTATAACGACCTTTGGAGTTTTGTTCTGCGAATCCTCTTCAGATTCATTCGGCTCTTCCTCGGGGATAACATAAATTTCACGATGATCAGAGGCATCGTCATCTGATGAGGTATAGTCATCTCCGTAGCGTACTAGGATAAACTCCTCAAGATCTTCCTCCAAGAGCTCTCCTTGTTGTATATAAACATGATCGTAGTCTTCGCCTTCTTCACTCTGACCTTCCGAGTCCTGCTCGAAACTCCCACCCGGTGAAAAATCGACATAGTATCGCGCCGTTGTTTTTCCTTCTTTTTCGTAAATGCCAACTTCAGTTAAGTCAGCCGGATGGGGAATAGCTTCTACCCTTGTAAATGATCTAACCTTTTTTTCCTTCGGTATATTTGTTTTATCTTCTAGAATGGATGTTTCTTTCTGTGAAGAGAACTTAGTCTCAGATGTTTGTGTTAATGAACATTGCTCAGTTGTAATACTTGTAGTTGCTTCCCTTTTGGTCGTGGTGATCTCAGATTTAGAGGTAGAACTTTCAAATGAGCTTTGTATTCTTGGAAAACTATCGAACGCTTGCTGTTGATCTTCATGTGCAGGAAGGAATTTGATCGTGCCATCAGTACTAAAGGTCTGACTGTTCGACTGTGAAGTTACAAATGTTGACGTAGATGAGCTAAAAATATTTTTTCGTACTGGTGTGGTACTGGTTAGTGTTTGCTTGGACGACAAAGTAGCTACCTCCACGGTCGTACACCCCTGTGTTGACTGCACGACGCTAAGCTCATCTTTGCGAGCACTCTGAAGCCTAGTTTCCTCGAAGTCTATCGGTACCACCTTACTGCTCTCGAATGCATCCTTCTGCTCCATAGTCTCAGAAACGTCTGAACTTTGAAAAACCACTTCCCGCTCTCCTCCACTGTCATCCTCTACCTGTTCGGTCCGAGCTGTTTCAGTATCTTCAACGCATTCAACATATTCAAAAATATCTGCCTCAGGCTCAAATGGTTCAAGTATAATCGATGTCTCCTGATCATCTAACTTTTCGAAGACTACTTCCTTTTCTTCTGTACTTGTACTCTCGTCAAGCGTCTCGGCAAGACGGAGCTTTTCTTCAAACAGTATATTTACTTTCCCGGCTTGGTTCAACTGCGTTTCATCTTCGACAATCAGTGTTTGCGGCATTACGAGTGAATTAAGCTGGACGTTTGTTGGCCTTTCATACTCTTCAAAATGCGTAACTGTTTCAATTGTTTCCTCATCTGTATCCTCTGGCTCGGACTCGCAGACCTCTTCGAAAGCAGTTGGAACCGGAGGGGGACTAACCGGAGTAAACTCGTAAGCCTCTTCACACTCTGTTGAGAAAGAACCAGCCTTCGAACACTCAATAAACACTTTATATTCTTCAAAATCTTTGTCAATTTCTTGAACTTCATCTTCTGAAACTTCCGAAGGTTCCATTTCCTCGCTTTTATGTTCTTCGCTCATGTCTTCAAAAACAACAGGTTCAAGATCTGTGTCTGATTCTGCATGATATAAGTGAATGATCTTTCTCGGTTCGTCCTGAAACAAGTTTTCGTAACCTGGAACCTCAATTTCTTCTTCAAACAGATCCATTTCGACCTTTTCAGGAAGATCACAGTATACTCTGTGAATTTCAACCTCTTCCTCATAAAGGTTTTTTGGGTAAGATGTTTCTGTTCGATTTGATTCCAAACCTTTTTTATTTCTATCTAAATTAATTGTTTCTTCATCTACATAGACATGTCCATTGTGCTTTACAACAACAGTTTCTGTTTTAACCTCGCGCCTAACTTTGCGGTCAACCCTTTGGTCTGAGCATGTTTCCTCGCTTTGTGTGTTCGTGTGTGTCTCTTCGTCTGTTCTCATGGTCTGGTGTTTAGAAAACTCACTTGGTACGTTGTAAACTTCAATTTCTTCCTCGAACAGTTGCAGAGGTGTTACCGTTTGTTCCTCTTCACGGCGATCTGTCTCAGAAGGACTGTGGACTACAACTGTGGCCTGTGGGTTTTCTTGTTCAACACTGCTGATATCTACTCGTTGCACTTCAACTTCTTCCTCAAAAACCTGTTCTTCGAGTTTCGTGCTTCCTTGCCCGTAGATAATTAAAGGACTGTCTTCACCAAAACGTGGTGGTCGCTCAATCTCAACTTCTTCCTCAAAAACATCGTCTTCAAGTTCCTCTTGATCAATCCCCTCAAGTGATAGATACGGCTCCAAGTCAATAGTATTAGCTCTTCTAACTTCAATTTGTTCTTCAAATATCTGCAGTTCATCATCCCTTACACGCTCTTCTGGTTCTAATTTTAGAACTTCGATTTCTTCTGTAAATACATGAGCTACTCTGTTTCCGTCGAGTTTCTTTGTGGTTGAAATTCCCTCGACAAGCAGAAATTCAGATAATGTCTCCTGCGCTTCTTTACTTTCTACTTTGTGGAAATCGTCTTTGTCGCAGCTTTTCATCTCAGTAGCGTCTCCTACTTCTACAACTTCGAACTCTGCAGCTTGATGGCCAAATCTCTCTAGGTTTTCCTCAACTAACTCAACTTCAACTTCCTCTTCATATACAGCGCTGCTGCTGCCATCTTCCTTCTCTACTCCGGTATCTTCAAACAATTCGTCAGGTTCGTCTAACTCAGCCATGTGAACAGGAGATCCAACGCACACCTCCGTTGATATGTCTGAGCACAGAAAACGCTTTGTGGACGAGTATTGGATATTAGAAATTTCTTCCACCTCTTCTTCTGTCTGGATGCTTTGCTGAAGTTCACGCCGGTGTTCCAATTCACTCAATGTGTTTATAAACGATTGGTTAGAATCTTCCTTTTCGTAACAGTCAGATTTTTCAACATAGTTACTCTGTGTTTTTGATGTTACATGTTTGTTGTCCAATGTTTCTTCAAATCCAGTCGAAAAAATAATTGGCAAGCTACAAGCATCTAAACTTTTTACCTCTTCCACAACGCAAGTGTGCTCAATCTCCTCAGCTACCAATGGCGTATGGTCTTGAACAGCTTCCACCTCTATATAACTGCTTGCTTTAGACTCATCAACCTCATAAACAGGGGTTTGGCGGCCTTCAGAAATAGTTCCTTTTTCAACAAAAACTGTTTCCTTGACAATTTTAACGTTACTCGTTCTAAATTCTACAGAAGATAATGTACGTTCATTGGAAACACTAGCGCTTTCAACACTTTCATACATTTCAAGTTTATTTTCTGAGCTTTCATTAAAAGAAGTTTCATGTTCCAGCAGCTGACTGTAGTCAAAAGACAAAGAAGTTGTTGTTCCTTCCATTTCCTCTTCACTTAACTCTTCAAAGAAACTCCTTTCTAGTTCAACGATAACATTTGCTGGAGTATCTGTTTCTTCGTTGAACGTCGTTTCTGCTTCTTCTGCCTCACTGTCTTTATAAGGTACGGCTGAGTCTATTTCTTCACCATCCTCTTCATTAACATCCTCGTAACCGCTCTCTCGGTTCTCTACGACAGTGGCAACATTTGCTGGTTCATCTGCTTTCTTAATGAACGTTTTCTCTTCTTCATTCTTCTCTTGTGAAAAACACACAACTGATTCCAGTTGTTCGGGACTTTCTGTTTCGAATTCATCATAAATTGTTCTGCGCTTTTCTACAACAGCAGCCACGTTAACGATTTCAGTTTCTTTAACAACATTTTCTTGTTCTTCTGTCTCGCAATCTTTGTAAGGCAAAGCTGATTCTGTCGCTTCCTTGTCCTCTTCAGTTATCTCCTCGTAATCGCTCTCTCGATTCTCTAGTACAGTGGCAACATTTGCTGGTTCATCTGCTTCCTCAGTGATAGTTTCTTCTTCTTGGGTAATTTCTTCCGAGAAACACAAAACTGATTCTGGTTGTTCGGGACTTTCTGTTTCGAATTCATCATAAATTGTTCTGCGCTTTTCCACAACAGCAGCTACGTTCAAGGATTCAGTTTCTTTAACAACATTTTCTTGTTCTTCTGTCTCGCATTCTTTGTAGGGCAAAGCTGATTCTGTCGCTTCCTTGTCCTCTTCAGTTAACTCCTCATACTCGCTCTCTTGACTCTCTAGAACAGTGGCAACGTTTGCTGGTTCATCTACTTCCTCAGTGAACGTTTCTTCTTCTTCGGTCTTCTCTTCCGAAAAACACAAAACTGATTCTGGTTGTTCAGGGCTTACTGTTTCACATTCATCATAAATTGTTTTGCGCTTTTCTACAACAGCAGCCACATTTACGGATTCAGTTTCTTCGATAACATTTCCTTGTTCTTCTGTCTCGCATTCGTTGTAGGACAAATCTGATTCTGTCGCTTCCTTCTTCTCTTCAATTAACTCCTCGTAATCGCTCTCTCGACTCTCTAGTACAGTGGCAACTTTTGCTGGTTCATCTGCTTCCTCAGTGGACGTTTCTTCTTCTTCGGTCTTCTCTTCCGAAAAACACAAAACCGATTC